>CAEFZY010030870.1:0-19585 GCA_903066815.1 Brachyrhaphis roseni
TCAGTCCAGAAATGTGCAGTCCTAGGCACAGCCAAGATACTGCGCAGAACCCTCAAGCTCCCAGGCCTCTGGTAGAGGACCCGAGCTAAGAGGAAGAAAAACCACCCGCGGTGGGTGAGAAGGGAATTTTTTTTTATATATATATAATTTTTTGCTTGTTTTAACAGTGACCTCAATGATCTTTGAGGTTTTGAGAATGTGCCACCATAACAAGTTTGCCAACGTCACTGCTAACACTAAATGGATTGCCTTGTCTGGGCATTTTGTGTAGATACACGGGAGGTTTTATGCCAGACTGGCTTAATATACTTTTTATAAACATAAACCCAATTCATAATGAAACATTGCCATGAGTCTATTTTAGCCATATGCTTTTCACCTGTACTTAACATATGTTAAAATAGTTTGTCATTAAAACAAAAACGTCATATGCACCAAAAAATACATTTCAGTGTTTTGGGTTGCCCCCCTCCTCTCGCCTGCCCAAAAAGAAAAAAATATGCTGATAGCAAAGTAAGACACAGAACACTACTCAACTTTGGTAACATTTAACTCAAACCATATATCTGCAGCGGACTTGATTTACCCTATTCCAAAAAGTTCACTGTTCATTATGCCAAATATACTTTAGTTGGAGGAAAGATAAATAATATTTTTTTCTGATAGTATTTTTCACAAGTAAAGCTACATTGAGCACAATGTAATATTGTGACTTGTTTTACATTAATCTATTTGAAATACATAAAACACTATGGAAAATATGTTGCACCATTCCCCTGTTTGCCTCTTTTGTACACATATGTTTCAGATCATCAGGGAAACATAAGAAATCTTTAGTGGAAGCTTTCTGATGACATGAAGTAGGATGGAAACATCTCATTACATACATTTTTAATATAACTAAATTAAATAGCAGATGTGAAAAAGACTTGTCATCTATCACTCTGGAGAATATTACAAATCCATCTCTAAGGCATTTGGAATCCAGAGGACCATAGTAAGAGTGGTGAATGTTCCAAGGAGTGGCTAAAATTTCTCCCATTAGTGCATTGACAATCCATCCTGAAGGTCACAAGAGAACCCAGAACAATATCTTTCATTTTTATAGGCCTCACTTGACTCAAGAAATATTAGCATTTTTCTGCCTTTTGAACCATCTTTCTGTCCTCAAATAGAGAACATGCTTACAACTCAAGCAGTTTTTGTTGCAAATAAAGTATTTGACAGTATTTTTTTTCTTTTCTTTTTTTATCTCAAGAACTTGGTTGCCTCTAGAATGGGGAAGTAAGTTACAAACATGACTTTTTTGAGCTTTATGTCATGCTATGTGATTTAGTCATACCTGGAGTGTTGCTTTGATTCATTCATGCATGTTTGAGTATTTTTTTTAAATTTTGGCAGGATGTCCTGTGATACCTGTCATCTACTTTGCTGCAATGTCTGATATTGACCTGCTTCTGTGCCTGGAAGTAGAACAAACAGAAAGCAATGGGCCGTTAGTTGAATATTGATCTTCTTAGAGACAATATCACAGAACTTGGACAGATGATTTAAATGTCATCATGTGGACATTCCTGCCTGTGACCAATACCTTTAACAATGGTAATTTTTTTTTTTTTCTGAAGCTGCAATTGTGTGGCTGTGCTGCAACAACCCATACTACATTATTGATATGTACAAAATATTTCTTTGATATCTGCCACTGAGAAAAGAAAAATCCAGTATTTTACATTAGTTATAGAAAAATGTAAACAAGACAAATTGGGGGGGGGGGTAACTAAACCTTCTGCAGATTATTGCAGTTAAATTTATTTCCTTAAGTTTCTTCTCCCTACTGAGCGATTTGAGCAAATGGCACATTGGTATACAAACAAACTCTAATCTTTGAATCATTACTGATACGCTTTGGTATACACTTTTCATCACTGTTGGCACTATGCTAGTTAGTTCTAGCAGATGTAGTCAAATTTATTAGTTCGACAAATAAATGTTGCGCAGTATTTGATGTTGAAAACAAATATGAAGAAAACTAAACAGTTTTCATGAACTGAAACTGTCAGTAATTTTGGTGCAGGAAATATGAAGCTGTGAATAACTCAGCTCAGAGCCATGCACTGATACCCACCCATCTCATTAACATGGCAGCAGCTGTGCCTGAAAATCTGTGTGGCAAGATTAGTGAGAATTTTTACACAGAAAACTGTGAAACCTTGACATGACTACAATCATTATTTACCCAGCTGTAATTGCAGTAATCACTATAAATACTAATAATCACCCAAATACTTTCACTTTTTTCTGTTTCATATTGTCTAATCGTTGTCGTTGTCAATCAAGTTCTCAGTTACAAAACTTTCTAGATTTTGTGTGTGGAACAGGTAATCATAAGACCTTTTCACACCTATATATATTTTTTTACTATGGACTGTATCAGTTGATGAGTTAAACTTGTAACTTTTTGGGGTAGTTTTGTTTCTTTTCATTCAGAAAAAAAACCCATGTCATTCTGATTTCCAATTAGTGGTATTTTAATAGAAAAGGGTCATGTTTTAAAAAGAAATGGTGACTTAAAAAAAGAAAAATGAGTAGGTGGTTATAGGAGTGTAGGGATTTCTTTCCAAAAGATGAGAAAAAAATGAAGAAAATGTTTGAGAAGGATGTATGTATGCGGTTCTGTTGTGGACTGTCGCGCTTTGATTGACAAGATAAATTCCTTCTGGACTTCTACAGGTCAAAGGTTTGCCTTCATGTCTCCCATAGGGAAGAGACACCTGATGTTCCAGAATGTGGAACTCTGCTCCTGATGGGCTTATTATATGAAATATTTCTCAGTCCAATGCTTGAAAAGAACAATTGTAAACAGCTTAATGGAGAAATGTTGCTGTGACAATATGCTGTCAGACAGAGCAGGAGCTTCTTAAAGAAACAGAGGCCCAATTTCTAGTTGTCAAATTGAAACGTCAAATTTCTTTTAACTTATATTTGGTATTCACAGCCTTTTTAGAACAACTGAGGATAATAACATAGCACTGCTGGAAAAATACCCAATAATGCTCCTTTAAACATGATAAAGGACTTAGGTTCAATTTCAATCTGGTGACATTCTGCAATGAGTTTAGCAAGTGGATATTTCAGCAATGTTGAATTGAATTGATTGACTCCTTCCAAGAAATCACAAATGCTTGATGGCAGTTGTTGCTGCCAGAATTAATACCAATGAAAACCTATTCAGCTTATTGAGAAAATTGACTTATGAGAATACAGAATTATAAGAGCTGAGTGTCACTAATACAACCTTTTTTTTCCTTTAATTTTCTACCTATGAGAGACTGACATATATTTCAGATGCTTATGCACCCACACTGTATGAATAGTTGGATTTTTATTGTTTGTTTCTGTCACTGCTTAAAAATGGCTGAAGATGAGCTGTTAAGACTGATGAACTGTCACACTGAGAAGTAGCAACTGAGCTGTCAAAGCTGTTGCAATGTCAATTAGTTAGAGCTAAAAACTAAATGCTGGTTTAAACAGAATATTTTTTTTGTTCTTTTCTTACGTTTGAAATCATGCTCTAAACTTTTCATGAATGTTTTTTTTATTTGCAAATGTCACAGCACTTTCTCCATAGCAGCAAATCAATATACAGTAGCTGTAGTGTTTTATTAAATGATTGTTCTATGCGAAAATAGTACAAAATATTTGGAAGAATCGGCATTAAACTGGGGTCCTAACACATCCCTCGGGCGTCCCAATGTTGAGGCATTGTATAGATGACATTTTCAAATGCACAATCTGTTGTCTGCCACATTGCACTCCAGAATGGCTGGAGAACCAATCAAAGCACAAGAACAACACCCAGCCAAACATGACACATCTCATGCAGCCACTGTATCCAAAGAACCCAGGGAATGCAACATATCCAAAACAACAAAACTAATGGAGTGAAGAGCAACGTACTGCCTATCACTAGCTTGTAGCTTAGTCTGCTCGTTATCATTTTTCACCTTGACCATTCTTACAATAAAAACAATGGCAAAATTATTGATTGGTCTATGTTTTTGCTCAAGTCTGTGGATAAATAGAATATAATAATTTCATTCAAAGTCATCACATCAGATGAATTCCAAAACTACCCATGCATAGTCGATAGTGGACTGCTTAAATCATGCCGGTATTCTTGGATCAGAGAGAGGCAAATTTTTTAAAATCTTTTTTCTGGACAAAAGCAACTAGTTTAAAACATGACTTAATGTCTGGTCATGAAGCTTTTCACATGTTATATTTACTAAAGTATTTATGCTGTCATTCTGACAGACTAGAAGTACAGAGCAGTCCTGCTCTGGCAGAAACTGACTCACTGTGGTCATCAAAGTTGGTGTAGAAGTTTCTCTGGAATATAAGTATTCCAGATTGTATCTTTTGTTGTTATCTGTAGTGTTGTTTAGTGCACTTCAGATGTTTTTGCTACTGGAGCTGAAGAAAACCTCTACTATGCCGCCTAAAATTAACCTTTTTGTACAATAGATACTAAATTACCTGCACATTTTGTTGTCTGGATAGCAATATCCATTTTTCTCTGTACAATTCAAAACACCTATAATTGAATGCACTTTGCATAATGAGTTACTTTGATACAGATCGAACCAAACCCAGCAGTGTTTGTCATAGAAATGCTGTTCTTGTTCCAATCTTCAAGCTGAATGAAGGAGCTGAATCTACTTTCCTTATCACAAAGCAGAAAACAATGAGTTGAGAAGCAGAAAGGGCGCGAAAGAATGGAGGGTGGAGGTGGAAAATAACATAACAGATAGTGTTGGAAATTGATTTTGAACAAGTGCTTTTATTCCACAAAAGCTCTGCATCTGAAGAGAAAATGTTCTAACTGAATAAGAAGTGAGGTGGAAATGTGGCTTAGACCTGATAAAGAATGCTAGAGGGAAGGTAGATGAGACAATGGGTTGAAAAGGCAGATAAAGTGTGATTAAAGAGAATGAAAGAGGAGGCAAAGCAGAGGAAAAGAAAAACAATGTGTTAAAGCAAGATTGGGCAATGAAAAGGAGACAAATGTTGAGAAAAAACAGTGGATGAAAAGAAACATGCGCTGATGGCATTTTCGGTTTTAAAATGCTAACATTCAGAGACATGTGACACCAGTCTTTACTTTTCTCAGCATGACTCATCACAGGGGTGTCAAATACTGGATTTGAGTAGGCCAAAAGTTTTAAATGACATCATTTTATCTAAGAAGTGAAGGTGATATCAAAGCCTTTTTTGTGATGTGAAAAACAGCCCTATTTGATGTATCTTTATTTTGTTTAGTCAACATAGGAGCTGAAGACAAAAAGAATGCTATAGTTGATGTTTACACAGTATTGCTTTTAGGAGGAGCATTGCTATAAATGTTCCTATCTGTAATTGAAACAGTGGTTGGAGAAAATGCCACTAAAATCTTCAAAATTATGTTTAAACGTTTCTCGAGTAACTATTAAGGATTATCACATTTAACTGTTAGCTGATTGCATCAGAAAGGCTAGCTCTGTTCTAGGATGCCCACTTGATCCAATGCAGGACATAAATTAGCAACAGCAAAATTAACATCACTGTTGGACAATATCTCCCACCACATGTTACTGAACAGGAGAGCTTCTTCACTGACAGGCAGCTGCATCCTATGTGCACAAAAGAGCATTATCACAGATCCTCCCATTAGACATTGCTGAATAAAATACACTTAACTACACTGTACATTTTCTTTATTCATATATAGTATTAATCTGCAAGCTTTGATTTGCCTGTCAATGTGCTGCTGGTACACCTGAATTTTCCCACTGAGAGAAAATAAATTATATTTGTTCTATTTCTAATTATCCCATCCTTTTTCATAGAAGTACCCCTTTTTTATTTTTTACTAAAGCTTTTTCCTGAAGTAATTCTGACAGACTGAGTTGGCTATATCTAAACATGTGTTTATCTAAATTTTCTAGAGCCTTTCCCATTGGTTATTGTCAAGTTTCCTCCAATATCTTTTATTAACTGAGGTGTCCATGTATTTTATAACTTGACAGGTCTCACAAGATCAGCATGCAAGCAGTCATAGATTTATTGTCACATCTGTCTTTCTAGGCAGATTAAGTACTCATAATAAAAATATTACAATAAATTCATGCCTTATTCAACTTTATTTTATGTCTGTATATTAAGATACTCGTGTAAATCATTTGAATCAAGCACAGTGTCTCTCTTCGTCAGATATTTATTAACCTTCTCAAACCCTCTGACAGTTTAAATCTACTGCAAATCACCCTTCAGTCATGATCTGCATGGATGGAAGATGCACTATGACATTGTGGTTGCAGCATTAAATGAAGCCGGTGAGCAATAGTAAAGGGAACCATGCATCATGTTATTGTGCAGATTTTCTGCAGTCTGGTCACATAAAAGCCTTATTATCCATTCTTCTTCTACTTTAGATGTCATTTTCCACTTGGCTTTCACCTTGCCAGAATGTCTCTCTTTTTCAAACCACCAGCATTTTCTACATTGGTTCATGAGGTGGCAGTTCTTGAATGTCAATTCTTTCTACCCTTTCTCTTATTCTCTCCGCCTCTTGCCTCCTTTTTCAAAAAGGAAATAATTCAACTGATTAGTTCTTTATTTGGCAGAAATAACGCTGCTGCAAATGACTAGATCATTCTAAGCCACATTGTGTTTCGCATTTCATGTTCTTTTTTATGTGCACACCCAGGTGTTATATAAGAGTGAACACTTCAGTTAATATGCTTTTTACTAGTATGTGGGGTATATCAGGACGTAAGAGTTCTTCCTGCAACAGGTGAGTTGCTGGTTTGGACCTCAGCTTCATGTCTCTGTGTCCTTGTTCAAGACACTTCACCTGCCTTGCCTGCTGGTGGTGGAGCTGGTGGCATAGCAGTCTCACTTTTATCAAAGGTATGATGTTGCAGCTTGCTGCCATCAACATGTGAATGTGTGAATGATTGATGCGGTTTAAAGTACCTTGGGGTCCTCTGGACTTAATAATGCTGCACAAGTACAGACCGTTTACTGCATAAACTCTTTTGGATCATATTACAAAAGCCTATAATCAAATAAATTACTTAAGTATGCCTAAATATAATTATTATAACTTAACTCACCACAAGATTGCTTTAATTGCAAGTTGATGATTACTGAGTGTAAAGGATATCAAAAATTAAGATATTTGCATTATAATGTCGCATGATGTTTGATTGTAATGACCGGTAATGGCATGACAAAAAGGATGAACTTGTAATGATTTACAGCAGGGTGTCATTGATGTTAGATTAGTATTAAAGTTCCTAACAGATAACATGTGAGGGCATTTCATGGCTTGTGACTGTATCTCTCAAAAAATACCTATCATTATCATAACCCCTGAAGTATATTTAGTGTTAAACTAAGTATTGGGTGTGCTGTGGTGGTGCAGGGGTTAAGAACAACCCATGTATGGAGGCATTAGTCCTCAACTTGGCCCTCGCAGGTTCAATTCCCAGCCTGGCTACCTTTGACGCATGCCTCTAATTGGAATTACCAACTTTCCTGTCAGTTAACTATCAAATAAAGGCCACTAGAGTCAATAAAACCTTTAAACAAAAAAAACCTACTAAATATTAAACAACAGGGACCCGACAGATTATAGTTCTAAAAAAGTCGAAATAAGCTTTTATTTGTGAAACGAGGCATAAAATTTAAGTTCCATCATACCCTACTTATTTAGTTCTTTTTTCTCCCTAAATGACCCTACAGTAGTGGTCAAGAGCCCCTAACAAAACCCCTGACTTTGAGTTTATTAACCCTGTTATGGCTTCATTTTTCAGCTTGCAGTTAGTCTGTACAATCTGAATTCTGCTATGTTGAAACAGCTCATGGTGTCATGATCAGTCACATTAACAATAAATGCTTGTGGATATACAAACCTATTGATGGTTGAGTACCATCAATAAACCTCTTGTTTATGCTGCAATACCTGATTTTGCTTAAAGCATTCTATTGTGTATTGTGGGTTTTACATGGAGAAAATATGGTTACAAACGCATCCTTCCATGGTTATGTTAAAAAAAAGAAAACAAGTCTTAGAAACTTTACTTGGCATAATTGTCTAAAGCAAGCATGGTGGCAGGGTAAAGATTTGATGAAGCAGGATTTTTATAATGATACATAAAAGCCTATATTTTAGGACATAGAAAACAGTTTGTTAGAATAGAAAATAGATGTAAGTTGACAAACAACCAATCATGGGAATAACAGGTAATGCCAATATTTTGCTGTGTAAAAAATCCAGATGATTTATTAGCCAATAACATCCATGGACTGTTAATGGTTTACAGCAATCTGTTCATCCGTTCTGTCTGAACGAGATATTCTGTTCCTAACTACCATGATGTAGCACACGGACATTGATGCATCACAAACTGCCAGCAGACTTCTGTGCCAAAGCTGTTGAACAAACTGTATGCTTCTTAAAAAGCAGTCAGCTGAACACAACCTCACTCAAACCCTTTCATCAACATGGACGAGGTCCCCCTCTCTTTTGATCATTTGTAAATGAATGCGTCTTATACTCCAAAGCAACTTGTATGTGTTTTTTTTTTTTGTTTGTTTGACACATTTTTTGGCCTATGCAACATGGAGTTTGGAAAATACGGTACATTGCGGTGCCTCTGTTTCAAGTAAGTAATTAAGTACTTATCCTATCGCTGTAGAACAACAGTACCATAAACCTTTAATTTCATCCCCATTTTCTTCCTCCTCTATTTTCAGTGGAGCTAAGAAGCCATGATGTTCCCAAACAATAGACTTTAATTGTGGGAGAGTGCACAAGATCTGGCTTGTGTGTTTTCCATGCCATTTTGTTTTTCTGTTGCTTCCTCTATAGTGCTGCACATAAACTTTTTGCATTTGTTCATATTTTAAACAGTTTTGCATTTTTTCCTCAAGTCATTTTTCCATTATGAACATTTTCAATTTCATTGCAGGTTCTATACTTATTTGTGTTATGTGTTACAATAACTTTGTCAAATGATGTAAACATTACTGATGGTGAACGAAATATCAACAGTTTTATCAAAGTCTGTCTGTACTATAGATGCTGGACTTACCATCAAAATTTCACTTTCAAAGCTAATTATCTCAACATTGCTTTTAATCCATTTTGACAATGTAAAGCTTTATGAAAGCTGAAATGTGTTCCTTTGAAGTTATTGTGCCTTTTGTAATTGTCACCTTAAATCATGAACAGTGCAAAAACAAAACAAAAAGAGTTAAATTTCCTCTCTATAAAAAGCTGCTGTATTCAGTCCAGACTCCCTGCAATGTTCTGATTGCAGCTACCCTTATCCTTCTATATGACTTCCTCCTTTGAAGTGTAACCTCTTTTCACATTGACAGGTTTAAAGCAATCCACCTTGTTAATGATGCATAATTATCCTGGAGTGTGTGAGGTGAAAACTGATTTCTCCATGTCAGAATTGTTGACTTGTTTAGGCAGTAAGAGGTGGCCGTCTGTCATCCCTGTGAAATCCTCTGTGTCAAAGCTGGCTCTAGCCATTTTGGTGCTCTGGGCGAGATTATAGTTCGGCACCCTCCCACCTCAAATAGTAATTAGCAACAGCTGCGTAAAGGTTTAAGGCTTATGCAGACAAGCTATTTTAATATGTCCTGTAGACAACTTGATTAAATATTGAGGGTTGGAGAATGTACTTGCAATGTAAACTGTATTTGTCATTGTGAGGTAGCAGCTCCATCTGCAATTACATGTCTATCTGAATGTTAGCTACAGCCTTATCACCTTACACACTGTTCTGTGGCACAACCAAGGATGCACACATTGAGACACTAGTATCAATTTTAATCTTAGTTCCACAGTTATACATGCACTTATGTCATGTAGTCACCTGTGAAGCATCACAGAGTCCAATGTAATTTTATCATCATTCATTAGAATGTAATCCTTTATATTGTATTTATTTTCTTGTTGAAAACTATTGCTGGCGATAACTGATTGTTTTTGTGTTTTCTACATTTGTCATTTATTTTTCTGTATAAAATGTGTGGTTGGCTGTTGATTAATTCGAGCAAAGCTGCGGGTTTATAAAAAGAGACTTGGTCTTGATTTGTTACAGAGAAGGCTACAGTAATTTTACAGTACAACTTCTACCATAATAGAAGTTTGTGTATTGTAGCTTCTGATCATATTAACAGTTTGGATTAATCAAGAGTCTTAATATTAAAATATTATACTGGATAGAAATGAAAATTTGAATGTGTGTGGAAACTAGTATTCACATTGCTTTGCTGTCCCTATGGAAGTTTACAAATCCTTAACAATTTATCCATGTTATTGGCATAAAATTAATTGTTGGCGCCTCTATTAACATATTTGGCAGATGTTTTGGTGCATCCGTCCAACGGAGAAAAAAAAAAAAAAAGATTTTATGTTATTGCAAAACATAGCTACAGACTTAATGTGCTCAAAGTACCAAATATGAAGCTGAGAATCATTTTAGATGTTCCAATAGCATTGTTGAGGGAACTTGGCTTTATTTTAATGTAGATGGCCAATAAAAATCAACAAATGATGGAGCAGGCCAGTACAGTGTGCTGCATCCAAAAAGCTCAAACAACCTGACAAACAGGACGACGCTCCAACCAAACAACATTCAGATCAGCTCTGTTCCTCATCATAAATAAAAGTTATGATCCGATCATTCAATTTGCAAACATTTTTCTTGAGAATAATTAAATTGTAGCTAGATAATTATCTTTCATTCCAATTTCTGTTAACCTAATAACACTAAGAATATGGTCCAGATTATTTTGTGAAATACATGCAATATTATAATGCTTAAGAGAGAAAGCAAAAAGTTTTATGTTGAGCATTTTATCTTTTCCAACTATTTAAAAAGAAGGCACAGTATTCCTTATTTTCTGGAGGCAGAGGTATTTCTATGTTAAAGGAGCAAATTATGAAAATGAACTCTGACGGAACAACTAAACATAGCCTCTAATTCTGGTCAACTTAGAGTTCACATGAATTAATAGTAAAAATGCTAAAGCCTTTCTCTGAGCATCAAGATAATAAAACATTGATTGAAAGTCATTTATGAAGTTTTACAAAATGATTGTTTTTTTTTTTTCATGTTATGGCCTTTCCTTTTGCTTCCTCAGAGGAAATACAGTCCATCAACCACTCAGCTGCTCAACTATTATAAGTTGATAGTTGAGCACTGTGGACTGTTCAAAGATCAGTCCACAGCTTTTAAAGGTGGAAAACATAATTCTCCAGTCGGCTTCGGATTGAAAACCGAATCAAATTCCAATGTTCATAAGTGAAACAGCTGTTCTAGAAGCTACATATTTACTGATAATTTCAGTTTCTAAAAGCAATTAAACCCACTTGCTAAAGCAAGTTAGTTGAACTGTAACTCCAGAAAAAACATTATAAAGGTTAGCATCCACTCTGCAAACTGTAATTAAAAGATATATTGAAGGAAAACCTAAGTGAATTCACTTAAATATTTCTGTATCTACTTTGTATGGATCAGCTGATGACACATTACTCAAGATGTTCACTTTAAGTCACATTTGACTGACACAGTGTAGTTTATATGCATGAGCAAGGGGCATCATGCAGGTCTGCACTTCATTTATTTATTTTATGTGTCCCTGCTCTTTGTCCATCACTTGGAAATTAAATTCCCAGCATCAAACAACTGTGAGACTTCTTTCTGTATGTGTAAAGGCAGGAAAAAAAATCCTCAAAGCTGTTAGAACCGTTGCTTCTCAATAAAATTGGCTTGAAGAAGATTGGGTGGGTGGAAGACATCTAAAACTAAAGACTGTGTATACTATCAGCTTGTGTAGACCCTCAATCATTCGTGGCATTGAATAACTTGCAGCAGTGTAGAGCTCCAAGTTCAATGCCACTGATGAGATTCTTACTAACTGAATAAATGAAAAAAAAAAAAAAAGTTCTGCTTTCACAAAAACATACCAGTCACTTGTTAAAGTTAATTCAGTGATGTCGTTATTGATTAGTTCCTCATTAAATAATTGATCAAACTTGTATGAAGATAAGTTTTTCATCTTTTCTTTATTTAATCTCCTGGCTCTTTGAACTAAAACTCATTGCACACACAGCTGCAATAATCTAAATACACACCACACGACGACACTGGAAGTGCAGCCTTAATGAATAACTCTGAAGTATTTTGATGTGCAGATCAAAGTATCTTTGGCAGTCTGAAGCTTCTGTCTGCATCTGATAAACCTTTGCGTGAACGTGATAAAAGTATATATGGCATATGAACTGTGAAATGGATGCTTTGTCTGCTATTTTTCCTGCTCGGTGGGCTAAAACTTTAAATGAAAGGACTCACTTATCGAGCTCAGTTAAGATTAATGAGACCCACTGACTTCCTCGCTGAGCTGATGCCATTATGCAAACACATGCAGGGGTAAATCATAGCCATTTCTGCTCTCAGATACACATCAGCAGGCACCATGAAATTAGATTATCTCTGTCCCCAAAAGGCTTTTCTTACTTGTCATTTTTACACCACCACTCCTGTCAGTATCATCCTGTGTCTATAGTATGAATGCTGGTTAGATTTATGACTGAAGACTGCAGGTCTTAAAGAGAGTTGGTTATTTAAAATGCCTAAACATTAAAAACTTTTTGTCTGTTGGAGTTTTTTTTTAATACACTTTTTAAAAGGAAATCTCTGCACACTTGTGGGGGGCGGGGGTGGCTGTGGTTTTTCCTAGTCCTTTTGAAAAGTCCAGATGATTGAATGTATGCATGTTAATTTAAAGCAATTGCATCTACCTAATTTTCTGCTTTTTTTTTTGGTTTGTTTTTTTGTTACAGGTAAGTGAAGTCTCTGAGTCACACCAGGAGAGTGTAAGAAAAACGTCATTCATGTAATCTTTTACTTTCTTTGTGTACAAACTCTTCCTTATGTTTCCATGATAAAAACACAATAATGGGACTGAAACAGAAAAAAAAAGTGAAATTCTCTTAGAGGAATGTGTGTGTTTTTAGCGTATCTGACCTCTTAAGGCCCACTTTTCCAACAAATGTGACTTTGTGAGGACCCACTGCTTCTTATGAGGCCCATAAAGAGAAGTCCTGATTTTGGTCTAGGTTTAGGACTAAGGTATGATATGAGTTTAGGATTAGGTGTGTACTGCTAATGATGATGTTTAGGGTCAGGTTTAGGCTATAGAAATTAATGAAAAATGAATGGCGGGCACTGCAATGTCCTTGTGAAGATAGATAGATGCAGTGTTCTATGTGTGTGTGATCGTTTGTCCCTTGTGTGTATTTTATCCTGTGATGGACTGGCAGCCTGTCCAGGATGTACCCCACATATCACTTAATGTCTGCCACATTGCACTCTGATAAATGGATGGACTATATAATTTTTTAACATAACATGAATTTAGGCATCATCTTAGTTATTCTTTATTCTAACTGTAGCAAGGGATTTTAATCAACTTTAAAAGCTAATTGGCATTTTTGATGGTTTCTGTGTTCATAATGCATGTGTACAAGTTTATTAAATAGCTTTTGGGGGATTCCTGTTTTTTTGGGAATTGTGTGGTCTCCCCATAATGAGTGACACACTGCAGTTGTGTGAATATCTGACTTTTTTAGCTAACTTTTTCAGTCCTACGTAAATAGGAGAAATGTACAATAACCTTGATCCACTCAAGGAAACAAATTAGCTCCAGAAAAATGGCACAAAATACATAACTGACAAATCATTTTGGTCACCCAAACAAAGTCTCATCTGGACTGTAGCTAGATTTTATTGAAGTGATCTTGTTTTATTCACAGTATATTAAAGTTGCACAGGTATTCCTGCTTTATAAGAGTAATTTTACAGTGGGCTATGATTGAAGGGAGGGCTCCATCAGCCTACTGCTGGAAGGAAAACAGAAGCAGTTATGTCAAAAAGGTAAAACACATCCCCCAATCAAATGGAAACGGTAACTCTCATGATGGCACTAAATAGCCAGAGGGTAAGAACATTTTGAAAATAAGTGGATTTTTGGATTGTATGCTTCACATTTCAATGAACTGAACTCAGTCACAGAGCAAAGTAAGATTTTTTTTTTTTTTTTTTTTACCTGCTGACAGCTGTCTGCTCATTTTAAAGAACATCTGGAGGGAGGGATTGTGTACCCTTCCTATCAGAGAAAGAAAGACAGATCTGCATTTGTTGACTTTAACAAGCTGATGGCAAGTTTCTGCAGACATTTTGAAAGCTTCAGGCTTTGACACAAGCTCATGTTACTTCTTCAGAATTTCTCATCAGTAATGTGGCTGGATTTTCAAAGGAAGTCACACAGCTCTTAAAGTGGAGCTAAGGCAGGGCCTCCTCAGAAGCATTTCGTAGATCTTCAAGGAGATGTGACTTTGAAAGAGCTAGTGTGAAATCTTTTTTTTTTTTTTTCAAAAAAAGATTTCTTTGGCTCCAGTGGACTTAATTAATCAGCAAGTTGACAGGAAGAAGGGCAGAGCAAGAATGGGAAGACATCCAGTAATCCATCCAAGTCTTGAACTTGGGACACCTGCACTGAGGAATGTGGCCTCTGCATATGGTGCACCTGCTCTACCACTGATCCACACCGCACCCCAAGCTCTGTACCGATTAACAATGTGTGCACTACATGCATATCCAGTCCAGATTTCTTTGCTGTGAATATCATAAAAAAATATGAAAATGGCACTGACACAACTATTGTCAAAATGCTAAAGTATGTTTAGTCAGGTAAAAATCAAATGAATGCAGCCCTAATACTAGTTTTATTTTGATGGTTCTTAACTTCAGTCAAGAAGACTGAACTTCAGTCAAGTTCAGTCAGTCAATGTGTAAATGTTTAGCTATGCTTTAAGGTATGGAGCAGTGCCACTTTATTTTGTAACCAGGTTGCTGTGTATTGCAGACTTCTGCCCAGGTCCCTCTTGAAAATGAGATCCAGATCTCAACGGGGTTTACCTGGTTAAATAAAGGAAATAAAATAAAAATAAAAAAACAAAATAAAAACATGTCCTAATCATGTCAGGAAAGTGAGAAAAGGGCAAGAGGGATAATGGGATAGTAGACTGATGAGAACCAAGCAGAAACAGCAGCAAAAGGCAGGCAGGAAGACACACTAGCAGGCAGGAGTATTAATGCAGAGTGCAGCTGGAGGTTTTTCAGCTCAAACAGACCTTTTGAATCATTAGGGCATGCTTGATTCTGTAGAGTGAGAGAAAGATCAGCTGTGATTAACAAGCATAGCTTGAGTTAACTGTCTGAAATAGCTAGCAGGCATGGCCTTATATTTTAATCCAAGCAATATTTAGACTTCACAGAATAGTTGTATCATCACTCTTTAGGTTAATTTCATGCAGTTTATAACTGTAAAAATACATCTCCAGAAGGTCCTAATGTTATTAACTGAGAATTATTGTTACACAGTTTTATGTAATTATATTACGATATGGAATCAGCTTTGTTGTGTGATGGTTGTGAATGATTTCAAATGAGTCCCCTCCCATCCCACACGTTAATGTCTTACTTTAAATTGTTGTGTTGCTATTTAGGATGAATAGTAGTGTCTCTTTGTTAGAGCACTCTAAAGAGGCCTTGTGAGGAGTGTTTGTCAGATGGCTGATGGTAGAAATGATTGCAGAGTGTCTTTGTCTTCCCATCAGTCCATAATAAGCCCTCTCACATTCACTCAAACCCCCGCATGGAACTTTTTGAAGGACACAGGTTCAAGTAGAACAGAGCTTCATCACTGGGCCTGTTGATTTGTTTGGCTTCAGGAGACTGGAAGAATTATTGTGGTAGAGAGCTGATTTTCTGAGCTTGTTGACATTCTCCATAGTCTTTTCATCATCTCCTGCAGTTATGGTCCTAATTGGTATCATTAAAATCCCAGCTTGGTAAATAGATTCCTAACCTGTCACTACTACACAAACACTGTAGAAAATTTAATGGATGAATAAGCATTTCCAAAGCCACTGTATTCCCCATGATTGTTGTGTCTCACACTTGGAAGCTAGTGTGTTATCATCATACTGTTTTAGAAGACACTTTGCTCTTTTGCCTGCTACCTTTGTGATCTACTGTCAAATATATTTTTTACACACTTTCAAAGTGTGTAGAAAAATGTTGATGAAATGGGAAAGTTCCAAAACCCTGACAGCAAGACCTCAAAGCTGAGTGATGAAGGTAAAGCAGCTAGTTTTTGTTGAAAATGTGCAATAAAGATGTGTTCTTTTTGCCATGTCATATTTATTAGAACAAACATAATTTCAACTATGTTTGTCTACCAAATTATTATGACCATCTATGGTCAGCAGCAAGTTTTAACTCTACAAAGTTCACTGACTATTCACATCAATCAGTGGTCAAACTATTTGACTCGGGTGTTTTGAAACAGGCCCACTTCCTGTGTATGCAGGACAAGAACCATCAAAGACCAGAATTGTAATCTCAACAAGATTTCAGCTTTTATTAGCATGCCTTGAAGCATTGGCCACTCATGCAGTGCATGCATCATGTAGTTCCACTTTCCCAAACAATCATTGGAATTTAATTTGGATAAAATTCCAGTTAAATTAGGTTTCAGATAGACTTAAACAACATAAGCAGATAAAAGATTAATCACAGTTTGGAACAAAAATGTATGTCACTTATCTAAATGTGCAGCTTTTTGCTAAACAAAACAGCAGATGAGTCCAAAATTAAGAGAAGGGAAGAAGAAACTCCTGTGGAAGTTAAATATTTCTTTGGAAATTAAACTTCCACATGTGGCAGTTGTCCCAGAATATAATCCACAATTGATGATTTTGTTGGTTTTCAACAAAATCAAACATTATATTTGATAACAGTGTATTTGTAAGTAGTAGTAAGAAATATCTCTAACTTGGATACTTAATTTATCACAGCTGTCACTGGTTAATGTTCCACTCTCCTCTCCAGTGGCTTATCCGTCTTTCGCCCCTTATGGTGGGAAATTATTTTTTTTCATCATAAACCAATTTAGTATAATTTTGTAGTAGTTCACGTTTTCTTTAACTTGTGGAATATAAAATATGTTGATTTAACCACTCTCCAGTGAAGCTTTTAGAGGCTTACAGATTGATTCTTTTTCCGCCATCCCAATAAAACTCATGCATGATTCATCACCTGTTTTTTTTTTTTTTAACTGTGTGAGCAGATGGTTTATTATGTTCCCTGTAGTTGTTTAAATGAATAGAATTCCTAATTTTTGACATTGCCTTCAACTTTTCTGGAGGACACTTTTTCTCATTTCATCATCTTCTTTCTTCAGCCACCTGCTCATTCAATTTATTTCCATTTCCATTTATTCCCTTTTTCATGAAAATTGCAAAGTCTTTATTAGTTTTATTCTGAGAAAATTGGTAATAAACTACATTTGGAACTGGTTAAAGATAGTGGAGTTCAAGCGTTGGGTAATCACTTCTGCAATAGAAAAAGGACAAAGAAGAGAAAGAGAGGGGTGGGGAAGAGGAGAGGCTCAGGCAATTGAGGTTTAGTAAGCTATTGACTTTGCATCAATTGGATTTGGTCCACAATCAAATGGTGGAAGTTGGCCCATTCACCGTAAAAACATCCGGCCCGGGCATTAAAACAAATATGTTTGAACAGAGTTGCTGAAATGTGTAAAATCTCAAACAGATAAAGCTATGAAGTGCATAAAACTGCATATCTGCTGTCTCACGACAGAACTTCAGTTTAATGACGACATACAGATCATGAAGAAAAGCAGAGATGATGCTACACTGTTCCATAATGGCATTTATGGGAGTAATCTGCATGTGTTGTGTGTATCCTGTAGCCTGCCTTCTGCAGAGAAAAACACCTTTTTACTCTCTGCATGCTGAGACATATAGATGTTATGCTTTCTTTATTTCAGACTCTGATTAAAAGCATTTCATAAAAATTCAACAAGAAAACCTTGAGATTTTCTGTACTGCCAGATTTTTCATCTTTCCTTCAAAGAAATCTTGTGGCGCCATCTAAAACCATTTATTCACAGATTTCGTATTATTATAGCACTCTGTATATTGAGGACTTCTTGTCACTGCAAGGTAAAGGAAAAGAAAATGCTTTTAGTTTGCAGCTGTTCTTTGACAGGTTGTAAAGTAGATAGTTTTGAAATGCCATCGGGTGTTTGTTGTTGGGATTTGTCTTCTCCTTTGGATCCTCTTTGTGAGGCAACTTCTATTTTTTGCTCTCTCTTTTGAGTCTTGTTTTGAAAACTCTAATCCATTGACTCCTAGTAGTGGTAGTTTTATTAGTAGTTCTTTCCTTTTTGTCTTTTGCAGGGTTTGCCAACAGCCTTTCCTTTTCTGTCTGAAACAGAGTTATTCCTACTCAGGAATTTGTATTCACCTTCACTTTGTAAGAGGTTTTTGGCTGTTTTTCTTTTGGATTTTTAGTCGTCATGAGAGATGGAGCCAATTAAGAACAGCGTGTTTCATTACTCATCCTACACACAGAGAGATACACATTTCTAGCTGTTGCCTATGAACAATGAATCAATAGAGCTGGCTATCGTCTAGGTCATTTACCCTCATAAGAGTGCTCTGTTTAATATAATTTCTTTTCTTTTTTTTTTTTTTTTTTTTTTTTTTTTTTTTTTTTTTTTTTTTTGTTGTTTGTTTTTTTTTTTCTTTTTCTCTTTGTTTCTTTGTCTTTATCTTTCTAAGTTGAGTAAGAATAATTACTGTCATGTAATAATTACAAAGAAAACTTGTTCAACAGTTACATGACTGTATTTTCAAAGTGGAAAATCTTAATAAAAATATTTTGGTAAAAAAAAAAAAAAAACGTGTATTTTTAGAGTACACTTCTAGAGTACACTTCTTAGCGGTAAATAAAGACTGTCTTTATTTGAGCCAAAAAGCTCTGACGAAAAAGTGATCATTTATTAGTTTCCTTCTTTATTGGAAGTAAACTAAGTGATTTGAGAAAGACTGATTTACATCCAAACAAACTTAATGAATTCAGTTTAAAAAACGGAATAAATTGAGTTAGATGATCATAACATAGTGAGTTGGATAGACATAACTTGAGTTAGTTAAACTTAATTGAATTATTTGTTACCAATTGAAGCAATTCAATTAAGTTGGTTCAACTAATTTCTTTTATGTTATTTATTCTTAAATGGTGCTTTTGTACCTTTTAAGAAATATCAAATAATCATTGATAAAAATTATTATTATTAATTTAATATTTTAAATCTATAAAAAACAGGTTGTAAATTTTGTCTTGCATTTCTGTTAGTTTGTTAAATTGCAACGTAAAAGGCTGTTTGTTTAATAAGATTTAGCCTTGAACCACTTCCATCCATCCATCCATCCATTTTCTTCCGCTTATCCGGGGTCGGGTCGCGGGGGTAGCAGCTTCAGAAGGGAGGCCCAGACTTCCCTCTCCCCAGCTACTTCTTCCAGCTCCTCCGGGGGAATCCCAAGGCGTTCCCAGGCCAGCCGGGAGACATAGTCCCTCCAGCGTGTCCT
>CAEFZY010030875.1:0-13422 GCA_903066815.1 Brachyrhaphis roseni
AGAATGTTCAATATACCTTTTACACATATAATAGAATTAACTGTATGAAACACTAAAATAATCATTTTTCCTCAACATAAGTCAACTTGGACAATATTTCTTTTATTTTTATAAGTAAAGAAAACACACCTTTTGAAACCTGAAAACTCTTCATGAGTGCTTTTTGTTTTGGGTGAGTCGAAAAACCTCCTCCTAGGAACTACTCTGGCAGTTTTTGATTTTTTGGAACTGGTTGAGGGCTGCACAGTGGCGCAGTTGGTAGCACTGTTGCCTTGCAGCAAGAAGGTTCTGGGTTCGGATGAGCCATTCTCTGCCTGAGAGTGTTGCTGGGTTTAAAATGCGCTGCAATATTATCCTTTGAAAATAGCCGTATATTTTCTGGGATACTACAGCATGTTGTCATGATTACTTTTGCTCTCCTGTTTGGGTACTTCCAAACTCGCCTCTGTCATTTCCATTAAATCCAATTTAGATTTACTGAGCAGTGGTGATTTCAGTCTTATCTCTCTCCTTGTGAAGAGGAGTAGTAATGATATTCACCTGTCAACTTTTGTTTATTTTTTATTTATTTATTTTATTAATTTTTTTTTCAAAATATTTCCTCCACTGTGACACTTTCCTGTTGTCCCACTGTGCTTTAAAGCTTTCACTTTATTTTCATACCTTTTTTTTTTTTTTTGCATCATCAGCATTTTAAGTATTTTTTTCTGTGTTCATATGTGTTTATAAGAAATAGATAATGACTTGAAGGTAAACTACGTAACAACAAAATGTCAACTTTAGTCAGCCATTTCAATGGAAGAACATATTCAAAGATGTCTGACCTTTTTTTAAGAGTTCACCAAGTCAGTGTCACTCTAAAGTTTTTCACTGGTAAATTTAAATAATTTTGTTGCAAGCTAATTAAAAACACCAGTCTTCATGTACATCCAAAACCATCAAACTCCATCAAGTGCTAGTAATGTTGTGTATGAAGCATAGTTGGTCTTTTTACATTTAGTCAGTGTTTTGTTGGGTTGTCCTGTTACTGCAATCCATTTCAACATGTTCAGAACTGAACAATTGAGTTTATTCAGCTCCAATAAAACCATCCAAGGCTGAAGTCCAGCACTCAGTCATGTTTCTTTGCAGTCCATCACAATGTATCAATTGTGTTTCAAAAGGAAAAATTTAAACATGTTAATTAATAATACCCACCACAGCATTACAAATGTGTTCCTTCTCATTCTATTGGTTCATTTCAGTTGCTATACAGTCAAAATACAGTAGCACTGGAAATTAAAATTTACAAATCCAAACTAGAATCTTCACATGCTGTTTTTATTTGTAAACTATCTAGCATGGCAGCGCAGCTACCCACCAGAGGAAGTTTGAAAAGTAACAATTTAAACTCCAAAGATCAACTGTTTGAAAAAAAAAACAACCTTTAACTTGTTTATTTTACTTCAGTTGGTCGATTATGGATAAGTGGAAACATAATCAATTATTATTGTGATGTGTTTTAAAAGCTGCTGTTGAAGTCACATAAGTGAATACTAGTGTGTGTTGGGGTACATGCTGGCTGACTCACACACCAACATCTGCAACATTCACCGCCCCCAAGTGCCAATGCTAACTGTCTCCTGAATCATTTTTCTTCTGCTAACATCCAAGCATAAATAAAGTCCTGTTTGATCAATATGAATAAATACCCAGCAGCAGAAGCCTGGAAGCCTATTTATCACAAATCTGCTTTGATTTGACAGATTTCTAAACAAGTCCCTTAAAGTGGCAAAAGTTTTTCTAAAGCAAATGTCAAGTGTTGTTGTTTTGTATTTTTTTAATGAAAACTGACAGAAATGGTGGGAGATGATGTGGAACAATTGTCATTTTCTTTCTCTTTAAGACAAGAGGCCCAAGCAAATTATTTTCTGTTTCTTGGATAATGTTTGGATAACAAAAGTGAAAGACCTTTGAAGACGCTGGCTAAAGATGCTCAGAGTGAACTGGCATCGGCTGAAAGCCCACTTAGAGAGGAAGAACCATTACTGTCAAGGTTTTAAAGCATTGTTTTGGAATGGCCAACACAAAGATTTGAACTCAGTCCCTTAGAAAATTTGTTTGCCGAAGTGAAAAGATCTGGGCTAACACCCTGACTCACTACTCCAGTTCTGTCGAGAGAAATGGACCAAATTTCCAGAAAACCATTCTTTCCTTGGGAAAGGACACCCAAAATATCTGAAGACAAAACCCTCCTGAATGCTTATTTCTCTTTGTGAAGAGGAATAACTTTAATTTTAATTGACTTAAAAAGAAAAAGAAAAAAACGTATTGTGTCTACAGTGTATGTAAATATCAAGTTTCAGGTAGATATTAATGGAGAAAAAAATTCTAACATTTTTGATACATTTCAAATTTCCATTACCTGGTTAGCTTTGATAAGTGGGCTTATTTGTCTCCAGGGACAAAGAAGATATTAGAGCAAATGAATTTCAAATGTGAGAATCTATTTCTTAGGGCAATTCCTGTGTGATCTCACAGAGTCTGTCCCTATAGCTGAGATATTAGAAGAGCAAAGGCTTAGACAAGTCAAAAGTAATACCAAGTTTATTCCAGCTTTTTTAAGGACCAGAACTATTATATTAATATAAAATATTGCTGCACTGTTTATTCAGAATTCCAGTTTTGATTGTTTGCATGGGTAAATCAATATCTGGTAGATATTTGAGTGTTTATAGGAAGGATACATGAAAAACAAAGAAAAAATGGGAATACTGAAAACATATGTTAAAATGTTTGTGGATACAGAGTAGAGGTGAAGCTGATGAGAAAGGAGGGAAAACAGGAAGGGAAGAGGTGTGGAATGGTAATCAGAGATAAAGGATGGGAAAAACATGTTCATTTTATCTGCATCATGAATATGATGGTTGTGGGCGCTGCGGCGGTGGCCTACGCCTCCGGGTGACAGCAAGCTAGGGGAAGCTAATCAGAGGGGCCTGTGCATGTTAAATCAGACACTAACAACCCACCCACACTACCACGGCATCACTCACTGCTGCGAAGGCATTGAAAAGAACATTTAGGACAAGATGTGACACAAAACTGTCCCAAAAACTGACAGTGACAAAAGTGTGTTGGTCTGATTAGCAGCTCCTCAGAGGCATGAAAATGAATTAAATTAATTAATCTGCACTGTCCAGCTTCCTGTGTATTGGAAGTAGGATGCCCGATTTAAACCAAAGGAGCACAAATCCCAGGCAGACTCTGTATTGTTGAATTAAAACTTGTGTTTTTACTCTTACTGTGTTGATTCTATAGAGTCTATCTGACGGAAATCTATGGTTTTATTTCTAGTCCAGTTAGAAAAACATAAAAATGTCATTCTGTTTTCTGTGCAAGTAAATATTTAGTTTTTGCTTTTTTCTGGGACATTTTAAGGCTCATTTAAGATTGCAGTGATGAACAATAAGAATATATTCAGTTTGAAAAAGTTACGGAATGTGATATTTTATTCTTTAGAACTCCATGTTGCTTTGATTCTTTCATGTATGTTTGAGAAATCTTTTAATCTCCATGGCAACCATTCATCACAGCAAAATGCTCGGTTGGATCTAGCTCCGCCTTTGAGGATGAAGCTCCTCCATTCACCTTTAGTTTCAAGTTTATCAGCTCCTGCCTCTCAGAGCAGCTTCTCCCCCACTCAGCTCCTTCAGACTAGCCAGCAGCAATTAACAAACACCTGGTGGAGCTGCTGAGCTCACTATAGGAGCTGCTGCTCAGAGTAACAATGTTAAAAATATTGTTAAAGGGTTAATAGAGGAGACATGTTGTGATTACTTCCTGAATGTGGAGCTCCTAAAAGAGCAGGAGTTTCTTAAAGAGACAGAGGCCGAGTTTCAAGGCGTTAAATTACAATGTCAAATTTCTTTGAAGTCATATTTGTTATAAACAGCATTTTATAAATTGTTATAAACTGAAGATAAAATAGTTTCTTGATTATGATATAACATGATTCTATGTGGCTGGAAAATACATAAAATTGCCCTTTTAGACATGGTCATCTGACAAAAACAAAACAAAACAAAAAAAAGAAATCTATAATGGGGCAAATACTTTTTCACTATATTTGTCCTCCGAAGAGGAGGAAACCTAGCATCCAATTCACCCAATGATGACGAAATGTTGAATTTTCATTCCTTGGCCAGGTTTTCTGATTTGCTGTGTTAAAGCATGTATTTAGATTAGGTTAATTCTCAACTGAACATGTGCATGTTGTTGCATTCAAACACATCTCCGCAACACCTGCAGCTTAACGCAAGCACTGAAAATGTATGAGTAAAAAACTTGAAACTGATACAAAAATAGTAGGGGTTTTCACATTGACAGCAGGTGGTTTCTACCATGAGATAATGAACAGATTAGCAGCAGCTCTGTTTCTGTCAGCATGAGGAAAAACCTGGGTTTCAGAGAGGCCCTCTGAGGAAAGCAGGGATTATATCAGCGTCACAGCAGAAACTGAGAAGAATAGCGTTAGGTACAGTGAAACAAACCAAATGCTGTGAGCAAACCACATCTTTGCACTTTTCTAATGCATAATCAGAGTGATTTAACATTTCAAATTAATAGCTCCTGGTCAGGATTGTTACATAAATCCTTAAATTTAACATTTTAAACAAGCTTTATCAACAGGTTTTCATTCAGTTTGTTTTAATTTATGGCATTTACTCAAACTTCAGACTTTAAAACTTATGTTTGAATTACAACTTATCAGACATTTCAATCAATTGTTCGCTTTATGAATCCATCCTCTATTCCTACTACACTCCATCCACTCCTTGAAGTTTTTCGCTCAGAGATGGCATGGGAGAAAACATCATTCACTCTCTCCTAGGGAGATTCTCTTTATCTTTCCACAGCACACGCTTCCACACACATAATCGCATCTGCACTAATCAGACATCCGATAGAGGGATTAGCTCTGCCGAATGTTTTTTTTTTTTTTTTCTAATTTAAGATCAGTGCTGTACAACCTCAAATCAGTAAATTTCCTGTAAGCATTTTGGAAAAGCCCACTGACAAGGAAAGAATTCAGACGAAGCAGCAAAAAGTATTGGAAGTTGAAAGGTGTAAGAACTTCTGTCCTGTTAGTTAGCATGTTTTAGATGGACAACATCCTTTAGCCTAAGAAGCAACATCCATCTCTGATCAATATTAGAAAAGCGACTGTCCAAACTATAACAGCCATATTATAGGCTGTTATAATATGGCTGTTATATTATAACAGCCATATTATAACAGCTGTTATAATAGCTGTTATAATATTATAACAGCTATTATAACTGTTATAATAGCTGTTATAATTATAACAGCTATAATTATAGCTGTTATAATTATAGCTGTTATAATTATAACAGCTATTATATAGCTGTTATAAGCTATATAATAGCTTATAACTATTAGCTATTATAGCTAATAGTTAGCTATTAGCTATAATAGCTAATAGCTATTATAGCTATTAGCTATTATTAGCTTTTAGCTAAGATGCATCTTAAGATACATCTTAAGATGTATCTTATATCTTAAGATACATCTTAAGACGTATCTTAAGATGTATCTTACATCTTAAAATACATCTTAAGATGTATCTTAAGATGTATCTTTAAGATACATCTTGAAGATACATCTTTAAGAAAGATGTATCTTTCTTAAAGGATGTAAGAAAGATACATCCTTTCTTACATATAAGAAAGGATGTATCTGAATGAGCCAATAAAATGAAATGTTTACTGTAGGTTCCTGTAGGACGCAAAGGACAGAATCTGCATTTAAGGTGAGGGGAAGAGAAATCCAATTTCACTGCGTATACTGCTGTCGCATTTTAATATCAGCTGTAAATGTACTGCTGCTGAATCACACGAAGAAGCCAACTGGATGTGAGATGAATGCTAAAGAGCCTTCAGGAGCCATTATTATCCCCTTCACAACACAAAGTGGCTGGGTTACATCTTCAGGGCTGTGACAAAGACCCATCCTGTAATTAACGAGCTTAATAATCAATTTTGATAATGACTTGAAGGTAAACTACGTAACAACAAAAATCAACCCACAGTATGGATTAATAATCAATTCTGTGACTATATCAACTTGTTTGTAAGACCACTGTCGCCATGGGCAACAGCAGGTCGGGCTGCATATCTTGCGCAGCAGCTTCACCTGCAGTTTGTAGCTGATCGCCCAAATCAAATAAGGTTAAAGGCAACCAGCTCCTGGTGTGTAATAGGAGTGCGTCTGTGTGTCACTCTGTCAGTCGGCCTCTGGGTGTAATCTCTTCCTGCGGTCCTCGGCACGCAGTGAGCCACAGGCAACTGGCCTCTCTCTGTGCAGGTCTGATCCCAGCAACCTGTGAAGTCAGATGTAGACGGAAATCATGAACCACATCAGAATGATGAAGAGGCCAATGAATGCTTGATAAGAACAGAGAGAGGAATGAAGAGGGTCTGTGCGCCACAACATAAACCGTTTATGTATTTTTAAATGTATGCACACTTTCACACCATAAAAATCCAGGACCTGCCAAGGACGTTTGTTTAGTAGAGAATTATCACCCTTACTATCCTCCAGGGTCTCCTGTTGAAGGGGCAGTATTATGTGTTTTCCAGGCACATACAGTCATTTTGCAGCATAATCAAGTAACTATGTCACCTTCAAGTGTTATAAAATGCTTCTTATGTCAAATATGACTTAAAAGAAATTTGCCATCATAATTTTGCACCTTGAAATTGGGCCTCTGCCTCTTTAAAAACTCCTGATCTTTCTGAAACTCCACCTTCAGAAGGTCATCACAACATGGCTCCTCTATTAACCCTTTAACAACGTTTTTACAAGCATTGCTCTGAGCAGTAGCTCCTATAAAGAGCGTTTGCTAATCACAGCTGGCTAGTCTGAAGGAGCTGCGGGGGAGAACTGCTCTTTAGGTAGAAACTTGACATGGAAACTGCAGCTCTGAGGAGGACCAGAACTTTCAAGGCGGTGCTAGGTAACCCAGCCATTTTGCTCAGATCAATAGTTGCCATGGAGACTAAACATAAACATAAAAAGTAAAAATAATTTACACCTTGAATAACTGTTGCACAAAAATGATATATGTCCAAATATTCTAGACCAGGGGTTCCCAAAGTCGGTCATTGAGGGCCGGCATCCTGCATGTTTTAGTTCTCCCCCTGGTAGTACCAACAACCTTTTCAGCATGCCAGTGTTCTTCTCAGGCCTTCTAATGGGCCATCATTTGATCCAGGTGCGTTAAACCAGGGAGAGAACTAAAACATGCAGGATAACCCTAACCTTCGAGGACCCATTTTGGGGACCCCTGTTCTAGACAGTGTATTGATTATCTAATGGAAATTTCCTACCCAAAATCATTACAAGACTGAACAACAGAGTTCAGTCTTTAACTGGGTACAAACCAAGAAGAATATTAGCACTAGAAATGCCATAATATTACTACGCAGGGTTTGACAATGTTAAATTCCATTGAATTGGAGTTTGAACAGAGATGCTGAACATCTCAATTATTAATTTGTTTGGAAGATTCATGATAGAGAAACAGAAGTTTGGCGATTAAAGGCCAGTTCTAAGTACTGCGGCTGGCTTGTATGGCTCTGTTGGTTCTGAAAGGTGTCTGGGCCTTTAATGAAAATGAGCTTGAAGCTTCTGAACACCAAAGTCCAAATAATGAATACTTGGCTACTTGGCTGGTGAACTTGATTTGGTCTGTCAGGCTCAACCTTTTAGTTTCAATGAGGCCTAATGAGATGTGTGTATCTTTAGCTGAAAAGACACACACACCTGTGTTTAAAGATTCAGCATACAGCAACAGCTACTTAAAATCACTATCTGATAATCATTCAGAACTATCCCATATGTGTTTTTATTTATTCTTATAAATGGGCTAAAAAAGTTGTAAAAATTTCACTGCAGCATTTCTGCAATATAACTGTGAATTATCTCATTCACATAGTGTATCATCAGTTGCATAATCCATTCATCCATCAATCAATTGGCAGTATACTCAGCAGTCCAGATGTAAAAATGTCTGCCCAGGATTTTGTCTGAAAAAAAAAAAAAAAGAATACCATTGGAGGGTATGGTCTGAATACCCTCCAAGATGGCTGAACTAAATGAATTTTGCAAAGATGAGCACAGCAAAATTAATCCATATATATTTAGAAGACATTATTATTATTATTATTATTATTATTATTATTATTATTATTATTATTATTATTATTATTATTATTATTATAAGACTCGTGCGCATGTGTCGTCTCAAATCTTCGCGTATGTCGTAAACATACCGCGTCTCGTTTTGTTCGTTCCTTTTCTCGCGCTAAGTCAGGAGACCTTTCTGCTCCTTCAATGAGATGTAACGGGTTGGCGGTAGTGATGGGATTTTCGGCACCTTTTCGAGATGCGGCTCTAATGGCTCTTCTTACTGTGGAGAGCCGGCTCTTTCGACTCCCAAACGGCTCCCCATATTTTTTTTTTTTTTTTTTGGGGGGGGGGTTGACGGGCCTGAAAAGAATGGAAATGAGATATAACTCACAATAAGGATCAGGAGGCGTCGATAATCAGGATTTCCTGAAGCCTGGGGAAAGGCATACAGCCGCGGCGGGGAGAGAGAGGAAAAACAAGAAAATGATAATGATAAGATAATGAGGGCTACAGGGGCAGAGCTCGAGCTCTCATAGAAGGACCATCCACCACCAGAGATTCGAAAGCAGCTCACCTAGGCGCAGAGAGAACGTTGCGCTGCAAGCACTGTTGCGAGATCCGGGCGAACGTATGTTGAATACGCTGAAGAAGACCAACGGCCGAGTTGCTGGAGGGACGCAGAGGGAATTCCTTGGACGGCTGCACTTGTAGCGGCGCCGATTCTGAAGGAGTGGCCGGAAAAATGGCTGGGGGAAAGACTAATTGCAGCAAGGAGCTGTCTGAGGTGCTTAACAAACCAAGATGCAGTCATAGGGGTGCTTTCTGGGGTGATGAAGAGGGCTCCCGAGGCGGAGCTTAACTTATGATGAAGGAGGGCGAATTTAAACATGGCTCGGAAGGGGCAGAACGAATCGTCGGTGCGAGCGACAGAGATGGAACAAGCGCCCTTGCCTTTAGAGTGCTTTAGGTTCAGACTGTAATAGTCTGAGTGGAACTTGAGGTCCGAAACAGTGATGTCTCTGGAGGGAGCGAAATGGAGAGAAGGGGAGGTGAACTCGCTCAGGCGAAGGAGACCGTAAAAAGCGAGAAGGAAAGTACTAGAAAGTAGAGCCTTAAGGTAGGGGGAGTACTGGTTCTGTTGGAGGGTGATCAGAAGGCCCTTAAGGATGGGGAGAGAAATGGGTTTACGGCCGTCAGGAAGGACCGGGCGCTGATTAGCAAAGCCCTTCAGCAGGAGCTTTAATACGTGAACGGAAAAGAGACTGGGCGTAGGAGGAGACTGATGGAGTTGATAAAAGAAATTGATTCCGGCCAGAAGGCTGCGGATGTAGGAATGTTTAAAGCGCAAAACGGCGAAGCAGTGAGTGAGAAAACGGACGACCGAATTTATGAGGACCGGGAGGGGGGGGATTCCATGGGACGAACAGAATCGTAGGAATTTGCACCAGGCGAAGGTGTATGATTTAAGAGTGGAGGGAGCTAAACCGCCCTTGATGTACGCCTTGGCGGATTGTAGTAGAGGTAAAAGCGAAGGGGGAGTTAGTTCAGAGCTAGATCCTTCAAAGGGGGAACCGGGGTCGGGTGGAGGTCGGCTGTAGGGCAGAGACGGCGGAAGATCTGAAAGTGAAAGCGGGAGAGAGCATCAGCGATAGCGTTAGTATGGCCTGGGACGTGCCGCGCTGACAGGATAAAATTATTAAGTACAGATTGCCAGGTGATGCGTCGGAGAAAGGGCATAATGGAGCTGGAGGAGGAGCGGCCTTTGTTTATAGCCTCCACGACAGCCGCGTTATCGCACAGTGCCACGATATGCTTGCGCTCCCAGGAACGCCCCCACATTCGGCAGGCCGCGGCTATGGGGATTATTTCATAAAAGGCGGAGGATTCGGACCGCGGTACAGACGGGGGCCATCTTTCCGCGAACCACGCGCCCTGGAAAAACCCCCCGAAACCTGCAGATGCAGCCGCGTCTGTATAGAACTGGAGGGAATCGGCGGGGGTGGTGACGTCATCGTAGAAGAAAGAAATGCCGTTCCAGTTATTAAGCAATTTAGACCAGAAAGTAAGGTCGGAGCGGCAGCCGAAGTCTAGTGAGACTAGGTCGTTTAGAGTACGAGCCGATCTTGCTAGATCGAGCAGCCTGGAGATAAAGGAGCGACCTTGAGGGATGATGCGCATGGCAAAATTGAGGTGGCCGAGGAGGGACAGGAGCTCGCGTTTGGATAGGATGAGAGATGAAAGGTGAGCTTCGGATCTTTCGCGGATGCGAGCTAATTTGTCAGCCGGAAGGGAAGCCAGCATTCTTTCCGAATCGAGAGTGATGCCGAGAAATTCTAGCTTGTGAGCGGGGCCGGAAGTTTTCTCCTCAGATATAGGGACCCCTACGCATTTAAAGAGCTCTTTGAGCTTCAGCAGCGAGTGCGAAGGCTTGGAAGGGGGATCGATGAGGAGAAGGACGGAGGGAAGTCTCACAATGTTAAGGAGGATCCAGCAAAGGGCCTCAGAAAGCATGTTAAAAAGGCAAGGGCTGCTTCTGCAACCGAACGTCAGCCGAACAAAGAAGTAAAATTTTTTATCCCATTTGGCGCCGAGGAGGTGCCACTGGGAGGGGTGCACCGGTGAAATCTTAAATGCGTCTGTAATATCGGCTTTGGACAACCAGGCGCCTCGCCCTGCGAATTTGATGAGCGAAATGGCGTGATCCACCGTCGCGTAGTGGAGTGAATATGGAGGCTTAGGAATGAGACTATTGATGCTGAAGTGGGGACCGGAGTGAGGAGCGGAGAGATCGAGGATAAGGCGTTTTTTACCGGAATATTTCCGGGTAGCGACGCCGAGGGGATTAACACGAAAATAGGGGAAAGGAGGGGAGGCGAAGGGGCCAATGACGTAATCTTTAGAGATTTCTTTCCGCAACAGCTGAGAGACTACGATCGGTTCTTGGAGCGCCGATTGGAGGTTTGGCGTGACGAGGGGGGCTGAAAGGAAGTGGGGGACACCAATGTGAAAGCCCTGAGATAGGCCGGAGATCAAGAAGTCAACGAAAGTGCGATCGGGGTGGGAAATCAGGAGCGAGGCCAATTTGGGCACTAAGATGGGAGTGGAGAGATAACGGGACACTAATAGCGGGATCCTCGCCGACCTCTGCTGGGAAACGACCGGCGGGGACACACCGACTTCGGATGAGCATCTCGGCAAAAGCTACATACGTGAAGGAAAATACAGTTGGGGAATGCACAAACACTTTCATTGAAATTATTGCAAATGGGAGTCTTATCGAATACCTGAACCCTTTTTCCGCTACGGTCAGGCTGGCCTGGGGTTTTGGGGGGGAACAGAGGTGCGACAGAGGAGGAGACCAGTTTAAAGGGGAGAGAGGGGCAAAAGGCGCTCTGATGGCCGACGGCGCCGCACTGGAAGCAGGCGGCCGATTGCGTGAGCATGATTAGAGTTTCCATGTCCAGAACTGCCCAGTTAATGATTTGGCCGGAGCGAGAGAGAGCGGTAGCGGCTTTAGAAGCGAAAGCCTTGTGATACTGATAAAACAGCGACTTGCCGTATCTCAGGTGAAGATCAGCGATTAGAGCCAAATAAGAATCCAGTTCTATTCTGCGGTCGGGGTAAACTGAGCAGATAACGTCTCTGTAGACGCTGAAGGCCGCGAGGAATTGGCCGATGGAGAGATCCCTTATTAGACGGGGATCGGAAGATTTGAGGATGGCCGAAAAATTATCGGACGAAGCGACACATTTGTCGACTTCGGGGGAGGGAAGAAGAATCGAAGCCAGATTGACATAGTGACCCTGGACAATCTTAGAGCGGAGCCTGGGAGAGATGTTGGCGCTTTGGGGCGTGTAGGGCATGCCTGACAACATAAAGGGGGGGAGGGGTATCAAACAACTACAGTAGAGGGAAAAGGATGAAAAGGAAGACTTACCGATAGGAGGCGCAGGAGTAGCCGAAGCGAGGGTGAAGGCAGGAAGCGGCTGGAAGGCTTGAGGAGTAGCCGGCGCGGACGTAGAAGGAGCTGTAGTTGGGATGGAGGTGGCCGGGGGGTTGCGGAGGAGGGCCGAGAGCGAGAATATGGAGCGTTGGAGGTTGTCCATGGAATTGATGAGCGCAGATGACTGTAGCTGCGTCTGGTCTGGAAGTGGGGGATTTGAGGAGCGGAGAGTGGGGGAAGGTCCGGAGGCTTCGAAAGTTGCGTTCAGAGCTTGGGGGGGAGGGGCAGGAGCGAGCGGAGGAGGGGGCTCCTGGGCCCTTGGAACCAGCTGAGCGGCAGGGGGGCGGCCTCTGCGACGCTTAGCAGGAGGAACGGCGGACTTACAAGTTCTCTTCTTTCCAGTGATAGAAGGTTGCGAATGTGAAGGAGGAAGAGGAGTAGGGGATGGATCATCGGAGGGCAGGAGCGCAGCAAGGGAAGCCAGTTGGGGAGATCGAAGACCAGAGGTGAACGCTATGCCTCTCGAAAGGAGAAGGGAAGCGGGGGAGGAGGAGTTCGGCCGTAAGGCCAGGCGGACGCTGCGGCGAGTTAATGACGGATTAGACGGGCCGGGCGCCCCGGGAGAGGCGACCGGAGTATCCGGTAGAAGATCAGACTCAAAGTCGGACATCGAAGTAGATAGAGTATTGAGCTCAGCTGGAGAACGCAGGACGCCGCGGATAGCGGTTCTTTATCAGCTGGGGCTCCGGCGGTAATTAGAAGGGGCGTAGCTTGGTCCACGTTGATTGGTCGTCGACGGTGGGCCGGCCACTTCAATTAGCGAGGGCCGGTGCGGGGGAAAGAGTCTTCCAGCTTGAATTTGCGCCTAGGCTTCATTTGTCAAATTAATACCAGTTTACCTGTTATTGACTAAGAAAAGACACTCAAAAACAAATGCAGTAACTAAAAAACAAGAACTAGATTACAGTGCCTATGAAAGTATTCACCCCTTTTGTTGTTTTCCCTCCTTTATTGCTTTTACAATCTGGCTCCATTTTCAAACATAGCGTCGCGTCTGGGGACCAAAGAACTTTCCCACAAACCTCTTGGCAAACTTAAGTCCAGCCTAAATGAGTTTTCTTCAACTATCGCTTTTTCATTGCCACGCTCCCATAAAGTTTTGAGTAGTAATGAACTCAGGCAACAGTAGTTGTATGGCGGATTTCTCCCATTTCATCTACTAAAGTTTGTTCTTCTTCTTCCTCGTACTCACTGGCGTCCTGGTGGCCTTGCTTACCGGGCTTTTTCCT
>CAEFZY010030877.1:0-26803 GCA_903066815.1 Brachyrhaphis roseni
TGTGTTGAAGTAGAGACACATCTAAATGTTGCAGGACACCGGCACTCGAGGACCAGGATTGCCCACCCCTGGTCTATTGGATGATATTACAATAGACATTGTCTACTGTATATTTAACATTGTCTTCACTCTTGTTGCCTTGAGAAGATTGTTTGCTTCTTCTAAATGTTTTGGTGCTACTAAGGCAACAGAATTAAGTTTTTAAGGCACAACATACTTAAATTATATTAATTAGTTTTGATTTAAAAAAAAAGAAAAAGAAAAAAGTTCCCAGAGTGAGCCTTTGTATCAGCAACAGTAAGCTGTGTTGATGTTTCTTTCATGAAATCACTATGTTCTTTCCGAGTAGTTACCTGTGAAGTGGACTGCACAAGGTATTCAACCATGCTATGAAAGATTCCCAACAGAGCAAAAAAAAAAAAAAGCTCAATTCAAAGAAAATCTGGACCTGAGTCAACAAAAAGCAACTATGGTTCACTGATTTTCTGTGTGATGCACGAGTGATCGATCATTACTGGAGGCACAAACAAAGAAGTCATATTTTCTTTCCAGTAAGACCTTACTGGGATCTTTAAACTCAGTAAATCAAGACTCAAATCCACAACACCTCACGTATTACACTTTGCCGTTATTGATTTCAAAGTATCACATATAGACAACAATCTATCACACATAGACATCCCTGTTCCTGCAAAAAGATTTGACACGAACATGGCAAAATTATTTCTTTATTTATTTTTCCACGTTTCACAAATTTGAAAGCAAATAAACATAACATCTCACAGATTAACTTTTATTTGTTTTTCAATCCAAATTGGTTTTCATTGCTTATACCTAGCTGATAAGGATTCTACTGTAGCATTTTCGTGCTAAAGGTTTTAAATCATAATTTTTTTTATTGGAAAAGATAAAGAAACAGGGTTTTCATAGAATTACACTGAAATTGTGCGGCTTGCTTTAAGGGTGGTAATTTCAACTATGCCAAACAACATTATGTAATTTCCCAGGGCTCCATTCTAGTACCAGTGCTACGTCTTTATTTCTGTTCATATTAGTCTAATGTTAGTAAATTACATAATTCGCTTTCATGCTCATGTAAAGCTTCATTTTCTGATCAAGTATGATGAATTTTGTTCACTGCATATCATACTTTCAAGGTAGCTTATGATCTTGTAAATAGTTTACATATCGTGGAATAAAAATATATACGTAGATATGTTTTCTTTCTGTGGCCATAAATTATGCTCCACCAATTTACCTAAAATTCTAATTTGAATTTTTTGCTGAAACCATTTAGACTGGGAATGTTTAGTTCAATTCCTTATGGTATGTTTTATGTGTACCTGCTCAAACACACCTGAATATTGTATTGCTATAAAAATGTAAAATTGTTGCAGTTATGGCTATAATAATTTTATAAGACACTGATGGTTTGAAATTTAGGTATTTTTACTCAACATTTTTTCTATTGCTTTATGATATTTTTACTAACTATGCAGAATCTTTTACTGTTTTACAAACGCTATCTACACAATAGCTTTACATTTTTCCATGCACTCTGCATTTTGTCTGAATTAGTTTTTTTCCTATTGTGTTAAATAAATACACACATACTTGATCTTGTGGCACTTTGAAATGATCTAATCAGTGAGTTGTTCAGACACACAGGGCAAAGTATGTCACTTCTCCAGCTAAGAGCAGAAGAAGTTCAAGCTTCTCACCTTTCATCTACCCACTCAGAAGTCAAAAGTTATGCTCTCTTTTTGTTTTGCTGTGAACTGGAAATTCTCATAAGATATATGTTTTATTTTCCCCTTTTGTTTTGGAAGTCTTTGCTGCTCTCCCTGGTCTATCTAAGGTTTTGTTGATCTTTGCTTTCAATTCAAGTTTCAGTTTCAGACCCAGCAGTCTTGCAGTGCCATGAACTTCAACTTTTAACTTCCTAATTGAGACTTGTAGAGCCTGAGACTTGGCTCTTGAGATTTAAACTTTCTCTAACCATTCCAGTATCTAACCTGGAATTGCTCATATTTACTGCTAGCAATGCCAGGCACTGGGTCAGATGTTCCCAACTTGTGAAGCTTTTCCTTCACAAGTTGGTTTCCAAATAGTTTGAAAATTGCAACAACTGTCACACTAATGGGCACCAAAGAAACAAATGACATCTTATTGCTATAAGATCTCATTTGCAATATGTTAACACAGACATAAATGTTCAAGGTGAGCAAAATGTCAAAACTAAGGTATACACTTACACATCATTTGTTAATGGGAGAAAAAAAAAATAGATCCAAGATGTTTTTACCATCAAGTTCAGACAGCCATTAGAAATAGAAGCAGGTACTGCTGCAGCCTCTAAACACTAAAAAATTTAAACAACAGCTACAAAACCTTTTCTTTTTCATGAAATGTGATGCTAACAAATATTTGGAGTGGGAGTGCTAGACAAAAACGAAAAATATGCTTCTGAAATCAAGCCTTTGCTTGCTGTTATGGTTTGTGTACCACTTTTTGACATTCGAAAACTTCAGTATAATCTACACACAGGAAATGATTCAGTATCATAAATAATAGGCTATGGGCAAAAATCGATTTATGTACCAAACAATTGCCATTTCATCTCTTCCATTTTGTATCCTTCAACAAACTGTTTTGTTTGAAAACTACAGGGTATGAGTTTATTTTTCATTGTAGCTCAGTATTTTTGATAAACTGTGGAGATGAATGGTAGAAAAAAAAATCTCTAATTATGCACATACTATTACTTTATTTAACGTTATTATTTAGAAACTTTATATTAGACCTTATTTACATCACGTTTACTTACAATCCACATTTTGACCCCTTACAATATGATTAAGATGTGTAATCACACCAAAATTACTTACTTTAGTAAGTAATATGATTACCCATATTACTTACTATCACAGTAAATTCCAAGATGAGTATTAAAAATTTCACTACCAAATGAAGTTTGGTGGTATGAAATGTCCCTCAGAATATAGTAACATTTTTGCACCTGGTACAAAATGACTGAAAGTGCAAAGGTGAATAAGGACATTGGTGAATGGGGGCATTTGTCTCCTGATGGTAGAAATAAAGCAGCACAATAAAATACTACAGGAGTGAACTAGAGTTATTTTGTTTGATTATGGGTTATAATTTGTCAAATTTTATCAACCAATTTACCCAAGCTGGAATCAGAAGCAAATATTAAGATGTAATAAAAAAAATCTTCAGAAAATTAGGCACAATTAAATGAAGGCATGTTTAGAATTAGTTATCGCCATAATTCATGAAAATACAAAGCAGAATAGACAAAGATGCAATAGTTAAGTACATGGGAATAAAATAGTTTGTCCACAGATACAATGAGGAAACAAAGGATAAAATAGAAATGCATGAGAATGAAATGGTGATATGAACTGGTCCATGAGAAACCTATTTGCAGGCTGATAATTCAAAACTGGCTGCAGAAACATGTCTTTCCATAAACATAACTTCAGTCAAAGTGAGGATGTGCTTATTTTATTTTGCTTATGCTTGTTTTTTTTTTAGTTTATCAATATGTCAAAAATAAAAAAGCTTCCTTTTATTCTTAAGAGTTACAGCTGATGTTCATTCTGACAGTGAATATCTACAGAAAATAAAGATTGTTCGATTGTTTCACTGCAAGCATGATATTGACCTCAGGGGCTTATGAAAAATTATTGCTTGCATATTTATTAGCAAAACTGTTTAGTCTTTAAAGCATATTGAGCTGAAGGTTGTATAACTCAGTTGACTGAGAGCTCTTATGTCTCTGAAGTAAACACAAACCTAAAGCTTTCCTCATATTTATTGTTGATTAGCTACCTCCCAGAGGTTAACGCACACAATTAAGTTCTAGGTTAGCACACATGTAATTACTGAGACTTGACTTTGTTCATTTACTTACCTATGGCAATGTAGTCTTCATTATCCCCAGGTAAAAGGGTGGCCAACGGGCCTGCATACAACAGCAGTCCATCATCTTCCTCTGTCATAAACTCGAGCGAAAGATGGCTATCAAAGCATGGCCTTATGGGAGGAAACCAGGCATAGCCGTTACCAAGGAAACTAAGTCTTGTCAGCTGACAGTCTGGCCCTTCGAGCTGTGGGGGGCAGTGGCACCTGTAGCACAGAGAAGGGAAAATGTGTGAAAAATCAAGACAAAACAAGTGGAAAGAAACAATCAGTGTCATTCAGTTTTGAGCTCTCAGAAATCTTCGCATTGTCTCTGTCGTACGTGACAGTCTTGTTGATTCACGCAGGCAGACAGGTCAGACTGTGTTTGAACACGCTGTCTGTCAACAGACAGCGAGCAGAGCACTTTTATCTATCAATTGTTTGCATTAACGACAAAGCCCTGAATATTCAGTTCTACATTAAATCAATTAGTTATGAACACAGCATTACTCTGGTCTATTCTTTATCTATAACAGCTGTCTGAGCTGATCTCCCCGGAGACAGTTCAGGCTAGGCACATCACATTCCCTTTGTTAGGAGATAATTAAATCTATTTCTTTCACTCCTCTATGTGTCGAACCATCACTGATTTTCATATTTTTTTTTCCCCCCACTCTCCTGAACTGCCCTCTGCTCACACTTATGCTACACACTTTGCTAGATTGCCTCTTTTTGTATCCACTTATCTACTTTGATTACAGCGCTAGTGCTAAGGATCAACGCTCTCGGACAAACTGGAAATTAAGCATTTTTCATGAGACTCTCAAATCTGTTTGAGCAAGTGTCTGTAATGATGAATTTTAATCACAAAAAAATGCCACCAAACAAAGAGATACATGTAGTGATGAAAAGCAGCCCTTTCAATCACAATGATGGCGAGGATTGAGGGGACTGGTTGATCTCAGCCTGTCCTCTACTGCAGGCATGTGAGACAAGCTGGCTTTGCTGATAATGTCAAAGCCATCTATTTTCATGCAGTGTCTAAAGAAGGCTGTGTGTACTGAGGCTGTAACGGACTATTTCTCACATCGCTGTTTATTGTGCAGAGGGGGCAACACATGGTAGGAATACTGATCCATATGCAGCAAAAAGAGGAGGCTTAGCCTGATGGGTAGCCTTTTGCATACATATGCACACAATAAACAGTGAAAGAGCACCTCAATCTTTCACTGTTCTTTCATGTGACTCATGAGAGCAATGGCAGTCCAAATCAGGAAGGGCACGGCCTGTTATTCTCACTTCTGTCTGACAATATCTGATTAGCTCCTCTCTGAGGTTTCCTGTTAAGCTCCCTCAACAGAGGATAGGAGGAAAAATTGGATTCTTCATGGATGGACTGAATTCACATCAGGTGACATGTACGGTTCCTAAGGAGGAGATGCGTGTCTCAGAAAACATGAGTTTTGCAATAGTTTGAGACAATTTAAAATGTAATGAAAACAAAAATACGTTCATATTACTGGCACTAACTATGACTTTGCACAGTGTGAGCAAACAGAAGGATGGAATACATTTAAATAATCCCTTTTGCCTATTTAATCTGTGCATTAGAGTGTGATAGAAAATGTGAAATGAAATCCATGCATTTTTTTTCTGAAGACTTCCACTGGGCTTTTTAAACCTGAAGGCAATGATATTTATTATAACAACAAGAAACAATCAATGGCTAGGCTTAATATAAAATTAACTAAAGTCATGAAATACTGGTCACTTATATTAAACAAAACAGCAGTTCTATGAATTTAGTCATCTGGATGTGGTGAAGAATACAATGTGGAATAAAGAGTACTTAAATGACTTTCAATGTGGCATGTTGTTAGTGCCAGACAGGCTGGCTGATCCGAATTGTGCAGACACAGCTGATCCACTGGGATTTACACAAAACCATCTCTCTGGTTTTCAGGGAGAATGGTTAAAAAAAGAGAAAACAACCAGTGAGTAGTAGTGTGAGGAAGAAAATGTCTTGTTGATGTCATAGGTGAGAGGACAATGGGCAGATTAGATCAAAATGATAACTTCCAGCAGAATAAAGCACCATGTCCCATTAAAGCAGTACTGAAGGCAAAAGTCCTAGCTAAATGTACTTATTAAAGCGTTGAATGAGTTTAACAATGAAAAGGTGATTCTTGTTTATCGCCTGCCACAGCAACACGTTCTCACACCGTACTCTTTTGCGTCAATACTTGACGAGTCCGGATGGCTCCCTCGGCGTCACATTTTGACGACTTAGGAAAAACACATGTTTGACGTGGATTATTTACGCGAAGGGCTCTTACAAACACGGCCGAAACTTCAAACCCCCTCGAATTGGTTAGGTTTAGGGCAAAACTTAGGGTTAGGCATAAGGTAAAACTCATTGCGTCAAATTAGCACGCGAAGGGGGTACCCAACGCGTCAGCACGTCCCGCTGAGGGAATGACAAAGCGTCAATATATGACGAGTTGGGAGTGAGACTGGGTTGGTCACAGGTATTGAAGTAAAAGAAACAAAAAACATTCAACATCATTTATAATAATTAAAGTCTTATAATAAATTTGCTTTTTGTTGCAGTTTTTTCAGTTAATCTCACATTGTTTTTTTTTATCCAGATGTTCATTTGCATGCATTTATTCAGTGGGGATAAAGGGAAAAAAAAACTGCTTAAGAAAAATTAGGTGTGCCACCATTTATCACTTCTATATGACCATTACATTTTTGTTAGATATTATTTCCTTGTTTGACTATTAAGATACTTTAATTAGAGATACTGGGTTCCTTTTTGCTGCATGATGGGGCAGTTTGTGAAGATCCTTTCCATGAAGAAGGTCCTGGGTCAAATCTCTACTGGGTCCTTTCTTCGTGGCGTTCGAATGTTCTCCTCATACATACATTGGGTCCCTTTGTACTCCACTCTCCTTCACAATCCAAAAACATAAATGCTACGTTAGCTGGCCTCTGAAAACAAGTGTGAGCATTATAGTATGTCTTGTTCATCTCTCCATTTGCCTTGCAATGTGTGTACCCCTCAGCCTGTTTAATGACTACTACAAATAGTCACCAGCCTGCCTGTAACCCTGCATGAATTAAACCTGTAAAGACAATTGGAATGATGGCCTCTTGGTTACGTGGAGGGCAAAAGTATAACCTAACCTAAAGACAAATCTTTTTCACTACTGATCAAAATGTGACAGCTTAGGAAATACAGCAAAGAGTGGGTATATTTGTTGTCATCAGGAGTCAACCTTTAGGGACTATCTACACGACTGGTTGTTTTGTTTGGAAGGCATGCCAGTAAAAAGCCATTTCTGTCCTACCATAACAAAATAAAAATCTGCAGAGTTTGATAAAGACTACAGGAATTTTAACTGGAATCATTTGTGTTGGTCAGATGAGAATTGCTTAGCAGAAATTTATTAAGGTGAGTCTGTTGTTAAGGATAAGGTGGATATATAGAAAACACAATACAAGTCAATACAAGAAAACACTTTCTTGTATTGTGCCCAACGTTACTAATAAAAAAAAGTTACTAGACTTATTGCTAGTGGCTTTTTTGAAAAAACGTTGCAAGAGGCATCTGAAAAGTTAGTAAATACAGCAGCAAAGTTGCTAAGTTGGAAACAGTGAAGGTGATAACTTAAGAAGATTGAATTATTATAATTCAAAACAGAACTTCATAAAAAGACCTTGATTTCTACATCGGACTTCGTTTGGTCTGTTTCACTTTCAAGCCCTGGGATGCCTCCGCCATGATTATTTCTAATACAACTACAAACTGACTCAGTTTAAGGATGAGCAGCAGCAATCGCTTCTGCCTTCTGCCTCTGCTCACACTAAAACACAAAGAGAAAGTTTGTGTAAGCGGACTTTGTTAGTCAATCGTATGGAATGATTTTCCATAAATCAATTGAAAGTAATATTTTAAATCATTCCATAAATCAATTTAAAATAATATTTTAAATCATTATTTTTATAAAAACAATGACTTTTTAAAAAAATCATTATTTGACAATTAATTGTAAATTGATAACCCTATTGGAGTTAAAAGCTACCTTAGTAGTAGTGATATTAGTAGGCTAAAGTTTTTTTCTGCAGTGAAGACTTAAAACAACTTAAAGCCATTATTGTGCTTTTTGAAATCAAACTTAAAACTATTATAACTTAGTGGTCTTTGGTAGTTAAAATATCCCTATATAAGTGATGAATAATGAGTTAATAACGTGGATTTTTTAAATATTGTATTAATCTTGAACAGTTTTACTGTTAGTTTTGAAATGGAATTAATAACTAGAGGAAATATTATCACATTAATCATTTCATCCCTACTTTTTTCTTGTAAAATGTTATAGTAGAAAAATTTGCCTTTGCTACTTGAGAAAGACAGTTGTATAAAGCATTACCAGCAGGTTTAATGTCATGTGAAAATTGTCTCTTTTTAATGCTTAATTTTTTTTCCATACTGAATACTCAATATCCAAATTAGAAGTTATTTTTCTAATTGAAAAATCAATTAGCATGAGGCAATGCAGCTGCAATACAAATAAATTCACTTTAAGAGTGGTTTCATATCTTTATCCAAGTTTGTGGAGGATAAGCTGACAACACCAGAGTCCTTCAAGTGCATTTCTTGTTTATTACTATTTGCAAAAAACAGTTTATGTTTGCCCTTTTTTAAGAGTCAATTTCACACAAACTAGTGCTATGTCTCTCACCTGTACCCATTTTGTGTGTCAACGCATGTCCCTCCATTAAGGCAGGGGTTAGTGGGGTAGTAGGAGCACCTCCGGTGGGTCATTTCTCTTGCGGCGCAGCCACACACGGCCGAAGATGTCACTTTCACTGAGGCCAGGGATAAAGCACCGAAGTCTATCAAGGTGGGTGAGTCACTGACGCTTAACTGTGTGTAGCAGCCGCCGGATGTCTTACAGTCAGTGCGCACACACTCATCTACCTGTACCTGGCTTACATTCACACGCAGGAGTGACTGCAGCTGCAGTGTGAAAAGGAAGGGGAAAAACAGGCATTATAATAATGGTCTGTGAAGATAAGAGGGATTTGTATCTTGCAAGATTCTTTATGAGATTTCCAACAAAATATTTATTATCTTTCAGCTTTGCGTTTCATTATATTAGAAACACAAATTTTATTGCATTTATTGGGATTTATGTGATAGACCAACACAAAGTAGTGCAGAATTCTGAGGTAAAAAGGAAAATGATGCCTAATTTAAAATTAGGTTTGACAAATTAAAATTTTAAAACCAGCCTATGCATAAGTATTCAGCAATATTAAGTCTGTCAATACATTTTGGAGTTGCCTGGAGGTGCAAGATTTCTGGGATATGTCTCTAACAGTTCTGAGCACCTAGAGACATATGCTTTTGCATATTCTTCTGTACAAAATAGCTAAAGGGTAATCAAATTGAAAATAGCAATAGCAATTTCTTTAAGTCTTGTACCAGAACCCAAATTGGATTTATATCTGAGACTTGACTTATCCATTATAATAGGCTACATGTATTTACTTTGTTCTGAACTAATTCCATTGTAGCACTGGCTGGATGTTTGGGTCATTATCCAGCAGAAAGGTGAACCTCCAACCCAGCGTGAAGTTACTCTGACCAGGTATCTTGTACCTGCATCACAGCAAATAGTAAGTTGCTGCAACCAACATGTTTCACTGAGGGAATAATGTGCTCAGGGAAATGTGCAGTGGTAGATTTGGCATCAACCATTGCACTGCATAAAGGAAAATAAAAGCTCAGTTTTTGTTTCATCTGACCAGTGTCTTCTTTCACTATGATCCCACACTACTGTGGCATACTTTAAACTGGACTTCTTTCAACTATAGCTTTCAGCTTTTCACCGTTCCATAAAGGTTACATTTGTAGAATGTCAAACTTATATTTATCCCTTCAAAAGGTTTTCCCACCAAAGCTGTATCTCTGCAGCTCCTGCAGAGATAGCAGAGGCAACATGTTTGCTCTCAGAATATAAAAACACATGCATGCCATTCAGTTTTATTAGTAAAACTTTTTGAAAATTGCATATCATTTTATTAATTTTAACAATTTGTCCTACTTTGTGTTAGACTGTCACATAAAATCCTAATAAAACATTGTTTTTCAGGTGACAAATGTGAAAGAGTTCGGGGCGTGTACTACAGTTAATAAGAAATTTAAAAGAGGAAGAGTATGCAGGAAGACTATGGCTCTGGATCTCTAGATTAATAGTTAAAATGGCAAGGTAGTTACACTGATGCAGAGGAAAACTGTGGAGGAAAGAAAGGTTGTTCCAGAAGGAAGAGATACACTGACAACAACTGAATAAGAGACAAATGGACATGACAGGGTCAGGCCGTAAACCGACAGAAATTCAGTGTGAGAATGAAAGGGCAGATAAAAAGCCTGGTTATCTCTTTCCCTCAAGCTCCTAGGTTTATCACTTGATTTATGAACGGTGATCTCTATCGGTCTGACAGGATGGTATACATACCTTCTTTTTATGTGCAGCCAGGACACTGTGCAGTTTCTCTGTGCGCAAGTAGCCATTATCGGTTAGCACATAGAAATGGATGTCCACTGTTCTCGCCTCTCTGTCTGCTACACTGAAAATGTTGATAGTTCCCGGTCTGACAGACAGGGTTTCAGACAGGAAGTCCCAGAACGCCTCCAACCGACTTTTCCCCTCGACGTTCGAGTCGATAAATTCTCTCGCTGTAATGCCTTTGGGAAACAAAGAGAATGGAGGCTCATGACATAAGAAGTACTGACTCGTCAATGACAACTGGAGAGTTGATCAAAGTCTGTGAAGTTCCTTATTCCATTAACACAAGAGGTAGCCTAACATCTCTATTGATCTGCTTCCTCTTGGAGCCGTCCATGAGTTAAATTAGTCCGGATGCAGCACAGTAAAAAGAAAAGGAAGAAAAAAAAAAAAATCTGTTTGCACGCAGGCAGGAGGCCAGAGTCTTGACAAACTGCCTTGTACAAAACCTTTTTAAGGACTGGAAAATCAATCATGTTTTGGGTGGAACCCACCTACAAAATGTGAGCAGTCATCTTTAATCTCTCAAACATGATAACAACTCTGAGTCAGAGGCATCCATAACAGCCTTTGACTCTGTTCGCCGAATGGCTTTTTAAATGTCAAGGACTTTACCTGACACTTCTAGATTGACCTTTATAACGGAGATTTGATCTGAGAGACTGCTAGAAAAATGAATACACTAACATGAACTTCAGACCGCAGCAGAGCAAAAAAACAGAAGAAGAAAACTGAGCATTGTGAATGGATGCTTTGCAATGCTTAGAAATGTTAAACAATGCAAGTTGGAGGAAAAAAAGATTTCTTGACAGCCTGTTATTTAGGTGTTAACTGGATTGACAACTTGATAATCATTAAAGGAAAAGTACTAATTTATTCAGACTCGCAGAACATGCTGTCACGTTCAACATCGCTGTCCAAACAGAATTAACCACAGTCAACAAAGAGCAAGCTTTCGTCTATCTGAAAGTTTTATTATTCAATCCATTTCTGATTTTTAGGTCGAGAGGTTGTAAAGTAACACTACAGTTAAATAAAGCTTCAATCCACCTGCTCTAATGCTTCCACCAACAGATTTAGAATTAACACTAAATTTATGCAATCAGGTGAAAATGTGTTTCTGCACACATTACCTGTCAAACGCAGTGAGGCGGACGACAGAATGGCCTTTTCCTCCAGCTCCCTGATGTGAACCCTGACTCCTGATATCACGTCAGGCCACACCCCATCAGAAACCCCAACTCTTAACCAATAGCTGCCTGGTGGCGTGTTCTGCCGGACAGTCAGCATCCCCGAGCTCTGATTCACACCGAAGTATCTGAGAAGACCAGAAGAACGGTTACCAGAAAGAGAACAAAGGAAAAAGAACAGGACAAGTGACTATGATGCACTTCTGTAAGTTAAAATAGGAACAGACCAAGTTTCTACGTATCCTTTATGTAAATGGTTGTGATTTATTCAGACAAATGTTTTTTAGAGGTCTTGGTTAATTCGTAGCCAATTTTTAGATGGATGGATGGATGGAGCTGTTTTTTTATACTTATCACTCATTCCTGACTGAACAGGAAGTGCTAAATAGGAATTAATTTTTAAACGCAAAAAGAAGCAGAAAAATGTTTCCAATACGGAAAATAGTAGAAGAAAAAAAAAGCGAAAAGAAAGAAAAAATGTCTTCAGATCCAAAAGGCCCTACAAGGGCTTGGTAGTTGACATGGTGACAGAAGTTGCTGTATGAATAAAACAAATATGCAACTGGTATTTCTAATCTGATTCTGAAAGTGTTCACACTGAATAACAACCCAAGGTCCCTGAAGTAGTTAAAATGTGGTCATATAGGCTGTTTCAGCCTTTAACATTCTGCAGTATGATCAAGATTTCTGTGATTGTTCGTTATGGTCACAGTTTCCAGAATAACAATCACTGAAGATTACAGAGATTAAAATCTTAATGGAAAGTGTGGGATATAGTAGAGGGCAGGGAATTGCCTCTGAGTTGTGGAAAAATAGCAAGGTAAGCACTGTTTAGACCAAATGATATCATTCAGAGAACTTTTTTGGGGGAGTACATGCTCATCACTCCGCGCACAACTTTTTTTTTTTCTGCATGTGCGGCACGTTTTTTCAAAGCTCTAGCACTTAAACCTCTGCGGCACATTTAAAGATCAGTAAGTTTTAGAGCAAAAAATTATAGCCAATTAGCACTGAGCTCTTACTTAGCTGCACTTGTCTCCAGACTGTAGGTCTTGTTGTCCCAGTCATCTGGATCTGGGGCATACACGTTCCCTAGAGCAGCATTTCCCATCCTTCCTGTTCAAGGTAAACACATGCACACCCCCACACGCATGCACACACGCACACATACATACACATTGATTCAGTCTGGACAGAATCTGCTGATGCCAACACTTATCTTTTCATCCCTCTCTTCTCCTTCTCCTGCATTCTTGTGTTCTGTTCTGCTTATTATGCTCATAACTGTGGAGTCCCACCGCTGGAATGAATAGACTCTCATTGCTCCACTTCAGAGAGCGTGGGGCTTAAAGAAGCAAGGCTATCTCACTATGGATTATGCTATTATCGACCTGCAGTGCCAGAGCACCGCAGCTGGGTAAACAATGGCAGCCTCCACGAGTCATGGCACTCATGTTACCCACAATTACCAGAACTGCCATGTAGCTCTGTGTAGGATCAAAATACTAACAAGCCAATATTCATAGCCAACTTACCTGGAGGGCAAAAAGAAACATAGACAAAAGAAGAATGATGATCCTGCAATAAAATGATGTACCTATGAGCTTTAGGCTAAAGGAAGGAAAGAAAGCGCTCTGGGCTAGAGTAGGTATTTGACATAATTACCATAGCAAAACACAGTATAAATGTGAGCAAACAATTATGAATTCCAGACCATACTGAGTCAGTATAGCTATAGTAATAAGTTTTTCCTTCAGCTTTAGCCTTAGTTTTCCCTCTTCACTCAAACTCTGCCTGCAGTGCAAAAGCAAAAACAAGAAGAGGAAGCAAGAAATGGAATGAGGGGTAAGCAAGCAACTCACCCTTGCGGCTATGCACATAGACATCTTTCTCCCCTGCCTGATGGGCGTTATCATTATGATCACCAATAGTGATGGTGAGAGTGCTTGTGGCCGTTATCGGTGGAAGTCCACTGTCAATCATTACGACCGGTAAGTGGTATTCGCTCTGCCTTTCCCTGTCGAATCTCCGCAGGGTGGTGAGTGTGGCAGAGCCATTTCCATGGTCCTGCAGGTGGAAGTCAGAAGAGTAAACCGAGGGCAATGAGATGAAGAAAGGTGGCCCGTGTTCTGGGGTGTCTTTGTCCACAACATGAAGGAGGGTTGAGCTCCCGTTAAGATAGACCACTTGAGGTGCAGGTCCATTCTCCCACAGCACGGGGGAGTAGAGCATCTCCAGCTCCGGTCCGTTATCATTCATGTCGAGCAACGGCAAGTGGACCGTAACACTGCCAGTCAGGGCTGGTGTGCCACGGTCTGTCGCTATGACAACTAGCTCATAACCTGCCACAGTCTCCCTATCCAGAGACTTGGTGACAGTGACAACACCACCTCGGTTGACTGTAAAGTGTCCATATGGGTCTGAATGGGCGAGAATGTTGTAAAAAACATCTCCATTCGGACCGGAGTCAGAGTCAGTGGCTACGACTTGAATTATACTGGTACCTACTGGTACATCCTCAGGTACTGGGGAGAGCAGGTGAGAACTCGGGCTAAAGACAGGTGCATTATCATTTTCATCTTCTACTAGGATCATACAGTGGATAAAACTGGCAAAATTGGAGTCCTCCACTTTGATGGTAAGGTTAAACCTTTGTTCATCTGAATGCTCAAAGTCCAGCTTCTTTTTTAGCCTTAAAGTGCTTTTCTGCTCCAGTTTGTGACTGACAATATAGAATCGCTGCTCTGCATCTCCGGCAACCACACTGAATGCCAACTGGCCATATCTACCATCATCAGGGTCCACAGCACTCAGCTCCAGGAGGGACGAGTCCTCAAGTGTGCTCTCAGGTACACGAGCACCACACCAGTCCTCACTAAATTTTGGCACATGATCATTAATGTCTGTCACCACCACAGTGACTGTAGCCGTGCCTGTCATTCCGCCACCATCCCTAGCCTCCACAACCAAATGGTGGCTATCAGCAAGCTCTCTGTCCAGGCCTTCTGCTGCCACGGATATGGTGCCAGTGCTGGAATCAATGGTGAACAGGTTCGCACTGTCCGAATTCTGTGCATTATCTGTAATCCGGTAGGTGAGGATGGCGTTTTGACCCACGGCTGCATCATCCAGATCCACAGCTGTCATTTCAACAACAAACGTTCCAGGAGGAGAGTTTTCAGCCACACTGCTATGGCAATTATCAGGTGCGCACACAAAGGTTGGGGCATTGTCATTGATGTCCCACACGTTGATAATAACATCTGTAAAGCCAGTAAGCCCCTCGCCTTCTTCGTCCGTTGCCATGACAACAAAGCGCCATACGGCCCGCTCCTCTCGGTCCATGGTTCGCTGGGCGTACATCTCCCCTGTGATGTCGTTAATCATAAAATGCGACTCAGCACCTTGGCCATGAATGGAGTACCGGATGGCTCCCTGGTCTGCATCTTTGTCTGGGTCAGTGGCTGTAACCTGTAAGACAAAATCTTTAGAAAATGGGAATACATTCACCCACTCAAACCCAAATTACTGTTTCCCCTTATCTCCTTTCAACCATCACTCAAGAGGCTTTTGCTTTGGCCTCCGTTTGTGTACACCCACTTAAGTTTTCTCACTGTTCCTGCCCAGATTAATTAAAGCAATGAGTTCAGATCAGGCATGTGTTTTCCATCTCGCCTGAGAGTGGGTGTCACTGCATTACGGCACAAGAATTATCTCTGTTGTCTCTGTAAATTAAAGAGATTTAAGTTCTATAATATGCCAAGCTACGGTTAAACACCAGCAGTAGATAAACTTAAATAACATGCCAGAATAGTTAACTGTAATAATTACTTAGATGCCACATAAATTTACACTGAGAGCAAAGCTAGGAAAGAAGCTCATTAAAAAGAAGGGATATGTCTAAAGTTAATCGGTGATACTGTCATTACTAAAAAGACACAGCATATTCCTTTTTACTGGAGGCTTCTCACCTGTAACACAAAAACAGGAGACCCATCGAGCTCTTCGGTGACAGATCCATAGTACTCATTCATAGAAAACACAGGTGCTTCATCGTTTTTGTTTACTATGGTGACTACAACAGCAGCATAATCTTCCCACTTCCCATCAGAGGCGAGGACCAACAGCTTGTATCGCTTTTGCTTTTCATAGTCCAGAGACTGTGCAATGAAGATTGTCCCGACCTCCGGCTCGATGTCAAAAGCACCCCCTTTGTTGCCAGATGTTATTTGGTAGCGGAGCTTGGCATTGGCTCCTGTGGAATAAATTACAAATACATGATTAGAAAAATATTGTCAAATTTTAAGAGGGCATTAATCATCTGGACAGGAAAGTTGAAGTTAACATTGAAGCATGATCACAATTTAGATTTGACTATTAACAGACATTTTTACCTTAAAAAGTATGAAAGATTTTCTTTTAATTCATATTTCTACATTGTTTTATATCTTGAGAAATGTCTCTCATTTTCCACCTGAATCAAACTTCAAATGAAAGACCTTTAAAATCTAAATTTGTCAGCGACATGAATAATTTGGCCTTAAGTGTATGCTATCTAATGAGTAATCAGTCTTTTCAGAAAAGCTTTTATAATTTAAAATTGGAATATTAACTAAAAAAACACAACAAACAAAAAGATTACAGGTACATAAATTCAAGACTTCCCAAGTGTTTTTTATTCAATGTTAAATTTTCAAGGATTGCTGTGACTGTTATAATGCAAAACATTCCTTAATACTATTATTATTATAAGTATCATTATGTTTTTGGCAACTGTTGCTTTAAGGATCTTGACTCAAACTTTTGTCACCATAACACAAATGAACAAGAAGATATTAAATCAACACATATCTTAAATTTTAGAGTTTAATTTTAGTATGTTGCTAACTACATGGGAGTGGGATCAGAGTTTTTAATGCAGATTGCTAAAGTGTAAAAGGGAAGTCAATAGTATTATGGTGACTAGTGACCAAAAGTGGAGTTGGGCCCCAAAATTGAATCTTCTTAGGGCTTCATATAATCTTGGGCTGGGTCTGTCTGTGGCAGCGTAGACATAGTGAAACAAGCTGTACTTTAACATTTCCTACCTTTGTGTTGCTGTGCCTCTGCAGTAGCCGCGAGGGTATTACACCTCATTTCCTCCAACACTCACGAACGACTAGATATTCACGTAACTCCTTCTTGTTTTGATTACTTCATTAAACGGAAACTTTGTACTTTGTCTTCTCGAATTCAATCAGATACTAATTAAAAAGGAGTACCAGAAAAGTAATGAGTGGAAGGCAGCATAATGCACTCCTATACTGTCCTTAAGGGAATTATTTTGGGGCTTGGCTGAGGTTCAGGGATGTAGTGGAGAAAAGAGGAAGTCAATATCTGAACTTATCTTCTGTGCCCCTATGGAGACCATCTAATCTAATGTTAGATGAGATAATCTTCTGGAACATATAGTCTTTGCTTTCAATCATCCTGTTGGGATTAAGTGGTTACAATCCTGTGTTAATACATTAATATGTATTATTAAAACAGCCATAACTAACATAGTTCCCCTTGTCTACCGCAGGGTGCTGGCAGGCTTACAGTGACCAGAGTCAGGGTGGAGTTTTTAAGCAAGACAGATTGAGAGTAGCCTCTTTGGCACAAGTACAATCACATTGTAACTCTAATGTTGGGGGTCGGTGTTATTGCACAGCCATTTATCATTAGTGTGGCAGCCCAGCCTAAGCTGCACCCCCGCTCTCCATAAATACTTGATTAACGGACCTAAACATTGCTGATAACTGGATCTCAGACTGCCATATGAAGGATGAGCAACTGCTTTATTGCTTAAATCCCACCCACCTACTGTGGGAGAGCATGTCAGTCTTTTTGGAACATATGTGCTACAGTGCATTACTGAGCACTTAAATGACTACTAAAACTAGTACACAGTTTGATTTTAGTGACATGATTTTCACAGAGCACAGGCCAGATTGGAAAACTCTGCTCTTAAGGGTGGCCTTGTGAATGCCGCTGCAAATAAAAGCTATTCTGCAAAAAAGTTTCTATTTGACACAGCAGTCAATAAAAAATTTACTGATGGAGTGCCAAAAAAAAGTTTGTTCCTCCAAGAAAGAGAGGATAAAAATAAGTAAATCTGCAAACCCAGGTACATTTTTAAGATGACTTTTAAATGGATTCCTGTTGGTTTGCTTTCTTAACCTTCAACTCTGGGGATTGGTAGGAGCAAAAAAAAAGTGCTTTGAATTCCATCGCTTCTGTTGCTTCATCAAGCGCACCTTCATCCTCATCAGTGGCGCTGACGGTGACAACAGTCAGACCAACATCTGCATTCTCATCGACAGCGACTTCATACAGTCGCTGAGCAAAGACGGGCTTGTTGTCGTTGACATCGCTGATGAAAACCCTCACATATGCTGTGTCTGCAAAAATGACAGAATAGCAAAAGATTAAACACATAGGGTAACACTCTTATTTGTGAGTATTTATAATTCACAATCCTTTTTGTAGGGAGAAAACAACATTTAATAATTCCCTATAACTTAAAGGTTACAAAGCTTTTATTAAGATTTATATTTGCTGTAATTTAAATGTAAATGTATGTATTGTTTTAGCACTGATGACAGCACAATAACAGTGTCAGTGCTAAACCTCTTCAAGCACCTTTATTTTTGCAAGGAAAAGATACAGAAACTCTTTGCTGGGAAGGTTAAATATTAATAAGATGACAAGTGTTTGTGTCTTATCTGTGCCCTCCTCATTACACCGTTTATTTATTTAGTTAGAAAGAGTAAATTATCTACTCTGAGAGCTTGCTGTCAACATGTTAATTTAAACCCGTTCCAGTAAGAGATGATGATAGTGGCACGCAGCTTTATTTTCTTGGCTTGTTTTTCCATTTCCCCCCATTTTTGTTTTGGTGTTTCCCATAGGGGGGACAAAGAGACAGGTAATGTTTGTTGTGTAGATGAGCCCTCCTGGATGTGGAAGATATGTAGACACAGCTAAGGCTCATTGTAAATGCTAAGCAGCCCTGCCAACCCAAGAGAAAAGGCTTTACTGCTCCAAAACATCACCTGCAACACCTAATACCAGCTTCACAAATACAAATGAAAGACTCAATCTTCTTTGCAAATGTCATATTACATCACTCCAGATACAGGCTGAGATTTTTTAACTGTCTAAATGTCACACAATTTAAGATTTACAAACACAAGTTGTACAGATTAAATAATAAACAGGCAAAATTAGAACTTGTAAAAGGGGGGCACCATAGCAGAAATAAATATATGAACACATAATACCGATAAATCTCCAAGCTGTTTTCAGGTTGTAGGATGCTTAGGCATTCTGATCGTGGCAGTGGAATAAATCAGATTAAGAGATTCTGCTTTTCAAATTGAAACCCAAGGTGTGAATGTAAACTGATGTAATCTGTTTAAAACTCAAGGCACAGACACAGCACTATACAGAGTTAGAGAGCTCAGTATTACCCCATCAGGCCGCGTTTGCAATTATTTTACCATTAAAACAGAGACAATACATTAGTGTGAAAGTCAAAATTACTCAGCAAAAAAGAAATCACTACTTGTTCTCTCATACAAGTGAAAACTCTCATACCAGGGCTAATAATAAAGACAATGAGAATATATTTTCTTTTCAATAAATATCAGAGTTCCTTTGAATTGTTTTACAATACATATATGATTGTTTGCCAGCAGAAATAATGACACAGTCAATCACAGTATGGCAACTCAATGTAGTTATGTATTCTGTGTTGGTGAAGACAACTTGTTGAATCTATACCATGAAGAACTAATGCAAAGGTAGTGCAACCTGGTGCCAGTGAAATAAAGTGGGCAGCGAGTGTATAATCAACTGACTTTGATTCAATTGTACTGTAACTGGGAGCATGTTGGATTTTAAATCCTCAAATCTAATTATGACTGTATGATTCAATTATATTGGAAAGAACTGGACGAGATTTAAATTGAACCTGTTTTTTTGTAACATCCCTGACGAGGATATTTGTTGAATTGAAATAAATATATAGATGTGTTGTTTTATTCTTCAGCAAATTTTGGTCAGTTAGGCAAAAGTCCAGGATCTATTAAGATCACTTCTTGACAGATTCTTGACTATCAGAATCTGACAATCCAATTGTGATTATATAAGGAAGATTTGTCTCAATTGAATTCATATTATTTATGGACTAGGAAGGTTTTACAAATGTAAAACACTCTAACCATCACAGTGACATTACTCTCTGACTGTTTAAAAAGAAAATCAATACACTGAAGTTCCCCTTGTAGATTTAGAGATGTCAAATGGACTGCTTAACATTTTCATGAGGTCGAAGACAAGAATACTTCATGCAAATCAAGAACATCTAACAAGTCTATTTCTTTGAAAAGCCTGACAAAACAAAAACGTAAAGTGGTGTTAAGACGGAGGACTAAAAGAAGAATTGAACAACTGTAATTCTGCTTTATATGCTCAAAAACAATGCTTATAACCTTTTTTCTACGCAAGATAATGCTTGTAAAAGACAGCATATTATGAGTTTGGTCTGTCTGTAGCTACATTACAGGAAAAAGTATTTTTCGAGAAAATAAGAGCCTGTATTAAAATACTGCTTAAAGTATGGGCAGTCATAAAGCTTCCAGCCTCCTGGGACACATTTTTAGTAGCCATGGCTTAAAACACAACATATTGGTCATTCATCTCCTTGAAAAACTGTTCAAAATCCCTGAACTTTTCATAATTTTGCAAAGTTACAACCTCAAAAATAATAAGCAAGAATGGCCCAGTCCTAGTCTGACTCCGGTTGTGAATTTGTGGCTGAAATGTATGTTTACAGATACTGTCCCTTTAGTCTGACTCAGTTTGAGCTATTTTGAACAGAAGAATAGACAAACAAATTCAATTTTCTAGATGTGCATAGCTGGTAGACACATACTCCCATAAAGTATGTGTCTATCTTACTGCAACATAAGGTGACTCTACAAAATATGGACTACCAAAGCAACGTTTGGAGTTCTTAGGTTTTTATAATTGTTCACAATCAAACTGGTCTTTCATATAAAATCTCTATAAAATGAACTGAGCTTTGTGATTGTGGCATTAAAATAATGTTAAAAAAATTCAATATACCAAAGTGACAGTAATCATATAACTCTGAATTAAATGACTTTTTTTACAAATTGAAATTATAGAAATATGCATTATATAGAATACATCCATCCATCCATCTCTAAGCTGTACCTGTGTTTGGCTGTTTGTTTTTGCCAGGACGTGCTGATTCTTGCCCATCTTCTGACTGAACCTCTAGCAGGTAGGAGCTGCGGGCCTCCCGGTCAAACACAGCTTCTGTGTAGATGATTCCATTTTGGGGGTCGATGCGGAAGAAGTTGTGGTCACCACTGCTGTCGCTGAGCAAAGAGTAAGTGATCTGAGGAACACAGATAATTGGAAATGTAAACCACCGCAGAAACGGTTGAAATTAAATCTCTACCTGTATCTCTTTATTAATCTAAATTAATACTCTCGGTTTTTCCAACACTTTCACAAACATTCAGACAGCAGCTTTCAACCATGCTTTGAAATTCTGTGATGAAGGTAGAACAAAAATTCCCCCAGTGGAGGAAATGAGTTGTGATGCTACATAAAGCTGCTTCTGCTGTGACATGGATGGTTGAGCAGAGAAATAACACTGTGGATTCAGCTGCAGAGCTTTTCAGTCCTACTTTTACAACACAAACACAAACAGATCTGCATGTACCTCTCCGTTAAGACCCAGGTCTTTGTCATGGGCAGACACTTGGAGGACTGATGTGCCAATCTGGGCTCCTTCTGTTACCGAGGCCTCATAAATAGAGGATGTAAAAAATGGCACATTGTCGTTGACATCTTAGGACAAAGAAGAAATTTATTGGCTAGTTAATAATTTCTTTTCCACACATTAAAAATAAATTATTATTGAGATTTGCAGCCTCTGTAGCTGTGCAAGATCTATAAATATACAGTACAGCTTAACAGTAAGCTTGCTGTCATTCCACCATATGGATGAATTTTACAATATATGCAACAGCTAAAGAATGATCACTTTATCATTTTATACTCTTAGGAAAACTGATGTGTTCGTTAAACCCAAGGAAAGTAAATTTACTTTAGTGCTGAAGATACATTCAAACAAACTGACAGATACAAATTTCTAACAATAGAAATAGCTTCGAGAAGTATTAATCCTTCACTTATATATTCAAAGTTAATGTTAATTATAGCAAACCATGAATGTTTCTATGCTTTTGCAACTACAGGAACCTACTAATGAAATTATAAAGACTACAAATCTATATATCAAACAATTATTAAATACGATTTTAATACCTGTAATGTTGACGTATACTCTTGTGAAAGCTGCTAGAGGGACTGCAGCCACATTCTGAGCCCGTACCCGCAAAGAAAAAAACGGCGTGATCTCATAGTCCAGTGGCTCTGACACCAGAATGGATGCAGAGCCATCTTCCCGATTCGGGGAGAGATAGAAACGGACTGGCATGTTGGTTTCAGGTACCATCCCATCCTCAAGGTTGTAGGTCACTCTTGGGTCACCCAGCTGAGAGGTTGCCTTGATTGTCTGAAAAGGACAAAAAAAATAAAGTAAAAATATCAAAAAGTGCTGGATAAAGAAAAGTAAAACAGAGACACAGATATGTCTCCCTTAGAGGCTGCCAACACTTGTTTCTTAGCAACAGATTAACAACAAATATTGTAATTGTTCAAAAAATTTAAGATTTATTCTGCTCTTTTGAAGTACTACTTGTCTTACACTATCTAGGAATTCTGCAGTTGGTGAATTTTTCAGAAAAGGTTTTTTTTTTTTTTTTTTTTTTTTTTGTCATTGGTGGTGGATATATTATACAACAGGCATTCAACACAAAAGTAAAAATCTGATTTATACTTCGTGGCAGTTTGTTACCAGAAGAAAAAAAAAACGGTCACCTGTTAAAACCAAATGAATCATTCTTTATAATACATAAGCTCATTTGAAATATTTCTTATCCGCTTGGAAACAAGAAATTCACAGTTGGTAAATTTTGCAAAAGAAAATGTCAGTTGTTTACTTCGTGGTTACAAGAAAATGAGCTCATCTCTTAGCAACAGATTAACAACAAATATTGTTATTGTTCAAAAAACATAAGATTCCCTCTGCTCTTTTAAAATACTTCTTATCTTACACTATTTAGCAAAAATTGTGCAGTTGGTAAATTTTTCAGAAATATGAAAATGTTTTTTGGGGGTGTTTTTTTTTTTGTCACTGGTGGTGAATATATTATAAAAAACACACATTAAACACAAAAGAAAAAAAAATCTGATTTATATTTTGTGGCAGTTTGTTACCAGAAAAAACGCTCATCTCTTAACACCAAATTAATAACAAGTAGTATTATTGTTTATAAAGCATAAGCTTTTTTTTTTTTTTAAATACTGCTTACCTGCTCAGATTTACAGTTGATAAATTTTACAAAAGTAAAAATCAGATGTTTACTTCAAGGCACTTGGTTACCTGAAAAGGCATCCATCTCTTAAAAATTGTTATTATTGAAGAAACAATGTTCAAGATTTCTTCTGCTCTTTTGAAATGCTACTTTACACTTTTAACAAGAATTGTGCAGTTGGTAAATTTTGCAGAAAAGTGAATATATATATATATATTTTCTCATTGGTGGTAAGTATATTATAAAACATTTATACTTGTCTGTAGTCAGTGTTCAGTTAAGGTGGCATTTCTGTAGATCTAACTGGAAGCTCTGTCCTACTCTGCAGGAACCGAGAGTTCCAGCATCTCTGTAGTTCTCTACATCTCTGCCCTGCTCAGAGATGTAAATATTGGTAATTAATCCTCTCTAAAACTGTCATGTGTGAGTGAGACACAGAGGGGGAGACAAAATTCTATCTCTGTTTTGAGTCTGACACCAAACTCGTTTTCACTAATTACATCGCCATGGTTACTTGAAATGCCAACAGAAGTAGTAAAATGCCAACAGACGTAGCCTATTGCTATGGCAGGCCCTGAATATGTAAAGCATATTAATACATAAAATCAATACAAGTGTAACTAATTTGCTCCAGAACAAAATGAATCTCCTCCAGTTTCCCCCGAGGCTCCAGTGATCTGTTTGATTAAGCCTCAATGTCAACTTTGTTAGACACCCATGTATGGACAAAGCTTCAAAAAGACATCAAGAGTAACAGGTTGTTGCCTGGTATCGTAAAACATGAGGTTGTCATTGTTAGGTTGCTACACCAGTTCATTTATCTGAATGTCTGGCAGTGTATTCAAAAGTTTTTCTAAATTAAACTGAATAGTTTTTATTGGGGTTAAACTTATTTTGGTAAATTTTAAAATCCAGACTATTAAAATCCTGTCCATAATCAGCTATGAAGTTTAATATGTCAAACTTTGGCTGTGAATGATGTGTCCTAATCAACTGCTCCTTTTAGATCATAAAGTAAATCCATAACGCGCACAAGCATAAACTTCTTACAAATCACTTTGCCCTTTACACTGTACAAGTTTATCAGCTGCGATAATGAGCTTTGTGTGCTTTCAGATCATGCAACAAGGGGTGAACAAAGATGCACGGCTCACAACTCAAAGCATAGCTTACAACATGCATAGGATCAACCCAATCCATGTCATTAGTGCCTTTAAACTTTTGTCACTTTGTAGTCACTCCTTTAGCAAATCCAAAACAATAACCTCAGGAGGATCTACTTTTTGAGCAAAAAAATCTTGACTTAAAGAATTACTTTAGAAAACAAACTTATTTTCTTTCCTGTAAAAAAAAAAATATATACTGATATATATATATATATATATATATATATATATATCAATAGCAATTTTATATTTTTACGATACATACTCCAGGGCTTACTATGGCCATTTCAAAGCTGCAGAAGTCAAAATGTTGGTTACATTGGTGTTACAAAGAATTATCACAAAATATCTAACAACAAGCATTTTAGTGGGACCACCATAAAACAAAAACACAAAAAAACAAAAAAGAAAAAGACCTAAAGGAATGCATCCAAATCTTTCTATGAATTTGTTATCTGATGGCACCTGACTTCCTGCTTTCCAGCAGATAAGAAGGCTTGAATGGTTTCAACTATATATTTACTACCTGGAACCCATAAAAATCATTAGTGCAATAGGTGGTGTACTTCGAATTATAATACACATTTGACATGCATATCAGAAAAGGGAAAAACAATCTGACTCTCTTTGGTTGAGTTTAGTTAGTTCCTGCCAAAAAGATTGCATGTCAAACCAGCATCAGCATATGAGCTGCTCTAACAGCTCAGTAGCACTTTTCAAAATACATGATAAATACTATGTATAAAATACAGTAGTCTATAGACTCTGATCAAAAAGAAAGAGGGATGTAGATTCTGGAGGTTTATTTCTATTGCACTGACCATGATGAAGCACACTTAAGAGTACAGTTATTATGGTGTATGGGCTCCTATGGACACTTAATGGCAGTAATCTTATCACAGTAATCTAATCACATCTGTCAGAATGAATTTGCGGAGTCCGTTCACCAATTACATCTCATTTCACAATGCACCCTCTGAAAAGAAATGCCTGGTTGGTTAATACTACACTAATTCAGGGCATATCTACATATAGCAATCTGCTGTTTCAAAAGAAGTTTAAAAGATTATAAAAAAGCGATATCCAATTTAAGCAACCGCATTAAGACGTCTGTCAAAGAGAATATGAAGCTTTGTAGATGACTATATTAAAGACTTTGAACTTTATAGTGGAAGATGAAAGGCAGTTTTTAGTTGTTTATTTTTCTAGAAGAACTCAAACCCTTTGACCAGATATAGTCACATGAACACTAAACATTAAGACTTAATAAACACCCACCAACAGCGTTTATAACTATGGACTTTTTTAACATAACAATAGACTTAATACCTACGGAAAGATAAATACTGCAAGTAGTTATACATTTTTTTATGTTAAAAATGTCTTATTCAATTGCCATTACTTTACAGAAATAATCTTTTCAAGTTTTTTTTTTTGTATTACTGTATGTTTGTGTCAAATAAGTCAAATTGGGTTGACTATGACGTCTTGATTGATTTGTAAAAATAATAAAATGGGTAAAATGTCCAAACAGATGAACACTTTCATTGGTACTGTGCATTTCTTAGTATGTAATAAGTCTGCATAATTTATGTGTTTCACTCGTGTAACTGAATTACTGAAAGAAAATATTTTTAACAATCCTCTAAGTTATTGAGATGCAGAATCATATTCATTCTTATCAATAAAGAAATGAAAGAGGCCATTCTGATTTTCATTCAGTGATTTAATCCTGGAAAAGATTTTTACAACCTACAGAAATGCTACAACCTGAAGATCTTGATCTAGTTACGGGAAGAGGCACTAATGAAAAACGTGGAATAACAGTCTGGAGACTTCTGTTTAATTTTCTACACAAGAAAAAAATAAAAAGAATATTAATAATTAATTACCTCTAGAAGCGCCAGCAGTGTTTTTTCCTCATTTGGACAGAGTGAGACAAGCTTTCTGCTCCTGCAGTCTAATGCCAGCAATGCGAATCGGTTCTTGGTTCTAGCTTCATGCTCAGCTGCTTTGAGATGCTAAAGAGCTGGGCTAAAAGGAACAGCTTTGTATTTAGGGAAATGTATTTATTCGCTTTTTGCCAGAAGTGAAAAGACATCACTCTCATCTATGTTTGAACTAGAGCTTGAAGGCGATTAGCCTAGCTTAGCATAAACAAATTGCAACAGAGTTAATCTGGCAAAACAAATGAGATGCAATTTGTTAATTAGTGCATTCCAGGACTGCTGTCAGGCAATTTTTTTCTGTGTTTGGACTAAGCCAGTTGTATTTTATTTACTTATTTTGTTCAAGTTGAGCAAATTACACTGCCTAACATAAAAAAGTCGCCACCTGGATTTAACTAAGAAAATAGGTACAAGCCTCCTATTGGATAATTACTGCATAGGCGATTATCTTTCAGCTGGCAACAAGTTATTTAACCCCAGCTGATGCAA
>CAEFZY010030882.1:0-20357 GCA_903066815.1 Brachyrhaphis roseni
TTTTTTGGAGTATGCGAGAGGTTTTGGTAGTGTGTGAGAGACAAAACGTAAATTTTGTCCTAAACGGCCCCTCATAATAATCGGCAGTATTCATGCAGGCCTGGGCTTCCAGCGTTTCTACAGCTGTTGTCTGTTGTACTCCCTGACCTCCGCCAGTAGGTCCTGAGGCCATGAGTCCTGAAAGCAGCCGCTCAATCGCTCCCCTCTGGATCTGCAGGGCCAAGGTCGAGGACAAGCACAAGCCGTTGCACCGTTTGTGATGCATACAAACATTTCACACGTCTTCCCCCAAGTTTGTTTAAAAACACAGGCATACCTTTTGTTCACACCTGCATAAAAGCGCTGATGATTTCATTTTTTTCTTTTGTTTCTTTATCGTCAGGAAAAAAAAAATGCTGTTAACTGTATGATCCAGATTGATTCAACAAAAAAACTAAAAGATCTGTTCATTTCAACTTTTCACTTATTGCTCTAAAATGCAAATAATTAGCTTGAGAAGTCACCTATTAGTAAAAGTCTACCTATGTAAGTAGGTGAAAGGAAATGCTGAAAACAATGTGTCATATTCCTTTGACTTCACAACTTTAGCAAAATTTATTAAAAAAAATACCAAGGCACCTCATAGATGTTATCCTGTCAGCCATCATCAGCTTTCTCCAGTTATTAATGCATTAAAATACAATTAGGCCTTTAACAAGCCATAAATCGCCTGTGTCTGCAATTTAGGTTGCCTGCTTTAAGTTGATTTTTGGTGGAGTGACCATTTGCGCTGCATGCACTTTATTATCAAAAACCCCAACACAAATTTAGACAGTATTTATTATGAGAAGTATTTGTATTTTTCCTCAGAGCAAGAGGATAAATACAAATACTCCTGTTGAGGCTGACAGCTGCCTCAACATTTCTCTGCTGACCAGTAACATTCAAACAATAGCTGCTACACGTTCTGACATTCTTCAGTAAGAACATCACATATCATTCATGCTTGTCATGATTTCTTGCTTCTTGCAGTCTGAGACAAGTGCGTTTTATGAACGTGCACGTTCTTACAGACAGGTGGCACTGATCGATGTGAAAGGCTGAAATTGATGGGACATTCATGTAGCCAAGAGTTTGTCTGATGAATTTCGGAAGACTCATGTGAAATGGTTTCATGGTAAATAGAAAGAGGAGCTTTGACTAGACTATAAAATGTTTTACATAAATAACCATTGATAAATTATGAAAACTTATGTAACTATGTACTGGAAATGCAATTATCTGGTCTCGAGCAGTTATTTAAAATAAGCTTTATAACTTGCATTATGCCCTACTTTACAGTAAACTGGAAACTGTATTTTCAGACATGTCTCAAAAAATTGTATTATATTATATAAAAAAAGCTTTTCTTTTGATTCTTTCCTGCTTTCAATTTCTGTCCTCAATGGAACAAGCTCACTTTGAAAATGTAGGCAGATTTCCAAAATCTCATTTTCTGAGTTTTTTAAAAAAAATCTTTTATTTATGAAAAATTCAGAATAAAAAAAAATTACAATTATTAACAGTGGACAACAAATTAAATATAAATGTGAAAAAACAAAAGCACATTTTTTGATTATTCTACAAATTCAAAAAGGAAAAACAACATATACTCAAAAAATTATCCAACTTACGTTAATTTTTTTTGAAAGTCCATTCTTTAAATCATTCAAAGTCCGAAAGAGGTCCAAATATTTCCTGACAAAGTTCCTTGTTGACCCCGCTGACCACCCTCCATTGATCCTCCAATGGATTGCAAGAAAAAGTTTCCAGCAATTTACTTTATTTTTATGAAATTCTATGTTCATTATGGAATACACACAAACGCTGCCATTTTAACAATTTTAACGAAGGAAAATTTGCTAATCATTCATACAGATTGAAAGCTAATTTCACTGCAGTCGTTATATCTTCTTTCATAAAGACATATCACATTGCTTTATCCCTTGAAAACCCAACAACCACTTCTTCTCCACACCCTCACAAGTCTTCATTCGTTCCCTTATGGCCATCGGGAGAAGTCTTTTTTGGACCTCAGATGGATAGACCCTTTCTCTGTGGACCCTCAGCCAGTCACATGAGACTCATGAGTATGCACAGAACAAGGCAAACACTGACACAGTGTGATATGCATCACTGGTGGCAGTCACATCTCCAGCCTCAAGCCCACAGTGGGTGTGAATGTTCACTATAGAAATCATGTGCAGATAGAGACGTGCCCAAGCCTAATGGCAGAATGGGACACCATATCCATCTGCTCTTACATCGCAGTAGCGCCAATTTAACTACATGGAAAACCACCTCAGGAAAAGGTCACCAACACTAACACTGTGTTTCTCTGTTTTCTTCATCCAGTACGTTTCTCTGTCATACGCACATGCAGACTCTCAATCGGTGATGGACGTCCACTTTAGTATTTGTGCACACGAAGTCTGGGGATTCCCATTTCCCAGAGGCCATTGGGTGACTTTGGTGAGAGACAGGATCTCTGTTACGTAAACAAAGCAAGGCCTCACTTCCTGCTTGGTCAGAGAAAATGCAGAGGGAGAAAGCAAGAGAGGCATTTTTATCGCATTTCTGAGACAAAACATGGATCATGAAGGAGGACATGGGAAGAGTGGGGGCTGAAGCAGCAGGGGTGGTAGAGGAAGAGCCCTTTCCCTCTCAGCTGTGCCTCCACTTCCTGTGCACGGAGGAAGTCCCTCGTAGGACATGCAGTGATCTCATTCTGGCTCATGAGGGGCTTCCGTCCTGGCAAGTGGTGCTACTTTGAACCGTCAGCCATGAGAGGAAAGCGAAGGAGTGAGGCGCACGCACACACATGCCAGTGCTCATTATTGCTGTGGAAAACACACACCCACACAACCGGCCCAACAGGAAACAGGGCTGCTCGGAACAAACAAGCACTTCCTGTGAGTGCTGGGGGCCCATTCATAGAGACCCCAATCAAAATCCAATGTCCTGTCTACTGAATCATTATTGCCATAATTCAAGAGACATTACCACTCATTTGCTAATAGCCACAAGGCCTTATTTATCCTAACAGCCCTCCCAAACAGTACATACCCCTTACTGATGACCCACCTTTAGACTTTCTCCTTGCGGAAGTCAACTTTCCCTTTAAAGGTTGACCACTAATTGAAATACATTAGGTTTAAATTGCCTCTTCTTTCCTTTCACCCATCATGTTGACAGACGACCCAATATTTAAGTTTGCCTCTCTAATTTGTTGTAGAAATGCCAAGGCAGAAAGGCAATGTGGCTCAGGGGGCTTCTGGACTGTTGGTTTACAGTACCATTACACTGAGACACGGCAGGAACAGAACAGCCATTATGTTCCAAGGTCACAGGCCGGTCAACACTGGACTACATCAAACGACAGCATACTGCGTCTCTCTGGATAAGTTTAGGTAAAAAGAACTCAACTAGATGATTTGGGGCTGTTAGGACAAGTAGGAGCTGTAGATATGTATGAATAAGAGCTACTCAAGGAATTACATGTAGACTTTTGATATTATGATCATGCCTGGATTTAGGCCCTGGTGGATTTGGCAACATAGGTAGTTACTGCTGTCTGATTAAAGTTTAATGGAACAGCTTTAACAGAAAGTGAACAAAAATTGTAAATTTTTCTCAGTTTACATTAGAAAAAGTTGCGCAACCATATTTGTTGGTAAAGTTGTCTGTTTTGCTGTAGATCTACTAAGAAATCTTAATCCGTAGGACAAAGCCCAAAATCCCCATTTGTTTCAAGTAGAATGCCTTTTGAATGTAAGACACATGAGGTTCATTGAAAGGCATTTCTGTTTGGATAGAAGTAGGAACTCAAGTTAAATAATGCATGCTATGAATAATGACAGTGTGTCTTCAGTTTTATTCAGTTTATTTATTTTAATTTACAAACCATGTAGTCTCACGCCACTTCACACAATAAAAGTTTATTCAATGTACTGGTAATTATACAGACAGGTTCAAAGTCAATTACATACATTTCAAATAAATTCTGGTTATCAAACAATTTTTTCAAGTTCTTATTATTATTGAAACTAGTAAGAAGCAGATTGCATTAAACCACTGACTTCCAGTATTCATTTCTCCTAGACGAGCATGTAGTGACAGTGGACTGTGGTTTGCGTTGTGTTGTTTACTTTGCAGCAATCCCTCATCTTAGCATGCATGTAGCAACAGCAGAAAGTAAAACTCCCCTTTAACAGGGCATCTGTCATGACTGACCATGGTGTTTGGAAGGTAGAGCAAACACACAAAAAACAAAAAAGAGTGGATCCAGAAGTACTATTCGAGGGCTTTCTTTTAATTTATTCTCTCAACTTTTCAGATTTATGTGTTTAGTAGTATTCGCTGCTTGATCTATGTCTAATACAGACATATTTAATGTTGCCTATAGTGTCGGTGATTGACAGGTTATATTCCTCGGAAGAATGACATGACGACAAAGCCGGCTGTTAAACACCACTGCAGAAGGACTGCTAAAATAACATTGCCGTTGGACAATGTCTCCTACGTCATAGCATGAAGTTGTTGCTGAACTGAAGAGCTCCTGCATCCTAGGTGCACAAAGGAGCACTATGGTAGATCCTTTCTCCCTATGAACTCAATGAATGTTGACCTCCATGCTGGTATTTGGCAATTTCTAAAGAAATCCTGTAGATCGCTATATGTATGCGTACATGTCATACATTGGATGTATGTGAGAACCCTCATCGGAAAATAGATATGACACTGTTAAAAAAGAAAAAATCTGAATCTCATACAAATAAATAGACAATAACAGAAAAAAGAATTACTAAAGAACATTTTGCAATTGGTTCTTTATCCTTTTTCTTGTTGGTAGCCTGAACACCATGCAATCCATCTACCACATACCAAGGCTAACCCACACAAAACCACACTCTATAAATTACTGAGTCACTTGTCAAACAAACGATACCTGTGATAACACTCCTTTATTTTCCCTTTGTGTGTGTGTGTTTGGTCCAACCCCCACACCTCCTCACCGTTATCTGAACACCCAACCCCAATGAACAGAGGCAGCCTGTGGAAGCTCAACAGCGAGTAAACTTTGCCTTAACTTTGAAGCCGGCCATGTGAGTGCTTGTCCTCAGGGTTGCCTGGAGCACTCTGTGGTGGTGGCTCTCCAAAGAGGAGGTCAATGGGACAGGTAAACAGGAAGCGCCGGTGCGATGATTGACAGTGTGTTTAGACACAAAGAGATGGATAATCTGAGAATGCTCGCTCACAGACAAATGACTTACCTACACATGTTGCAGGGCAATTGGTGCATGGAGTATTTAACTTTGCTTATATCTATATATGTAGATATATATGTTGTTGTTTTTTTTTGTTGTTGTTGCTTTTTTTTGCCTGCATCTGTCTTTGGAACTAAATGAATCTCAAGATTTCAAGTCCTGCTTTTGATGGATGTCCGTGTCTTGTATTTACCCCCAAAGAGTCTGTAGAAATCATAAAGTGAAACATAATATTTCATCTTTATTGAGCTTCTGACATCCAGTGTAAAGCACAATGTTTTTACACTGTCTGGAGTTTGTTTCCCAGGGGGAGCTATTTGTTTGTGACACAGCACTGGTTCATTTTCTGAATAAGGGAGAAGTAATTTTCCCACAATTCCGAGTCACATATTTTAAATCCGTTTGCAGTCTTGAACTTATGGCCTACAAACCAATCTCTCCATCTCTTTGACCATAGTCATGCTTTGTTTGTACCAAGCTTACTCCGGATTTAGTCAGCTATATTGTCACAAACTAAGGCGGATGTCTTGTCACAGTCTGCAGATGCTATGAGGTGATGCTCAGGGTGCTTGCGAACAAACAGCAGCCTGGGTGGCAGACTGAGGTCTGGTTGCTGCAGTTTGCTTGAGCTAATCACGTTGATTATTCTGATTACAGACCATTTCCCCACCTCTGTGTCATGCTGCAACTTTACTGACCTGAATCTGACAGGAAGTCCTGCTTGCCATAGGCGATCTGTCTTCCTGTTCTCTCTGCCGTCCAAGTCCTCACCACCCACCCATCCACCAAAAACGACCTCTCCCACCCTTCTTTCCTGCACTCTAACACAATCACTCCCCAAGGTAGTTTTGTGACTGTTTCCTCAACATTTTGCCAGGCAAGTCTTGGCCAAGAGATTTACTAGAAACTCTGAAAACACACGCACACACACATGCAAACCATCTCTAATTTTGTACCTGTGTTCCCCTTTTGTTGGCCAGCTTCCTCTTTTTCTTTAAAGGCACTTGAGTGAAATCTTCCTGGCTACTGTGTGGCCAAGAGGCACACAGATGTTTGTACTCTTCTCTTTGCTCATATGTTTATCAGATCACTGTGCTGTTTCATAATCTACATTATAAGGACTGAGCAGATAACAAAGCCTTTGATTTGGGCCTGATTTAACTCTTATCCTCCCATGTTAAATTTAGCACAGTGATTGCTAATTGAGATTATGGGCCTCTGTGGGACTCTGCCACAGAAACACAGAGAGGTCCTGTTGTTGAAGGAGGAGAGCTAGTGTGGTTAGTTCAGTTCATTTCAGTTTAGTTCAGGTGAGGGGGAGTTGTAATCAAACATCTAAGGATGTAAAAAAGTGTGAATTTATCAATCGATCTCAAAGTCTAGAAGAATTGAAATGTTAGATTTTTTTGTCTATTTAGATAAAAATGATTAGCAATGTTTGTGATTTATAAGAGCTTCCCAAACTTAATTCCTATTTGTGGCAATATGATAAATAGTTTCAATATTTTCATCCGAGGTTCAAACAATTCAGTTTTTCAGTCCCACAGTCCCATTAGGCTTTTTAATTACCCAAATGTCATTCTTTTTGCTGCCATTAGAGAGAAAAGTATCTTTTAATAGGACACACTGTAAATGAAAGTGGAGTTGTTAATTTAGTAAAGCTTCTACATAGACATTGTACTTCATGTAACCTAAAAGCTGCAATTAATAATTAGACAGTCAGATGTGGTTCAAAAATAAAAACTTTATTACCACCAAGTTGAAAATGGAAAAGCAGACCAGGTGGATATGACTTCATAATAACACTGTTCTTAGTCATACGGCTAACCCCACTTAAAATTGAATTCCACTGTAATTAAAAACTGAAAAGATTTACATAAGACAGTGATAGTATCAATTAGCATTTTTGCCTAACCACTTGTTTATGTCAATTCCACCTGCTATTATGGTTTTAAAGCCAACATTATGATCACTGCTTCTCATGAGACTGGGAAAGACATGATGATGTTACATGTCATCACAGCATCACCTGCAACTTTAAAGAACTACAATTTTTGACATTTAATTGGATCTATTAAGGGAAAAAATATTATGCAGACATAATATTATGTCTGCATAATATCAGACATAATATTATGCAAATATTATGTCTGAGATCCTTTACTCATGAGGAACCAAGTTTTTGAACAAAAATAATGTTAAAATTTTAGCGCTTTTAGTCTTACTCTGTTAATTGAATATAACTAGTCTTTCTTTAGCGGAAGAAATTAGTTTGCTGATGAAATATCGCATGCTGGTGCTGAAAAAGACGGGTACGGATATTTTGGAATGAAGAGGAAGAGGGTGGAGGCAGCAGTCATTCAAGAAAGAAATGCCTGGAGGAAACGTTAGCATGACCTCACACTGGAGGAATGTAAGATGTGCTTTAATTGATTAGTAGACCACATGATGGAGGTCTTGAGAGAAGATGGGCATTTTTTTTAAGAGAGGGTGTGGGGTAAGGAGCGATGACCCTGTGGAGGGCAGGTCAGGGGCCTCTAGGCTACTGGAGCCTTTTGGGTATTCATCCACAAAGACCTTCATTCCTAATACATTCACAATAATTGACAGCTAAACATGACTCATGATGACAAGACAGAACAGGCCAAGGGTGATTGTAAGAACATCATTATATAGTGGTTGTCTTTTTTTCACTCTCTCTTTCTCACAATATCTTGTAAATTCAGAACCGTTGCATGTGTGTTCATGTTCTTATAGGGTTTGCATGTTTGCACACATTTTCTCCATTGAAGGATGACATGCTAAATCATATTCTGGCACGTAAACTCTTAGTCACCATTAGTTTGCAGATTGTCTTGTAATTGGTCACTATGTGAATTTGTAAATGTGGCCTTACTACACAGTCTCTTGAATCTAATTTTATAGTTTTTTAGTTATGTGTGAATATGAATGCTTCCGCCTGCTTTAACTTGTGGCTGTGATTCTCGAATTTCCCCTCTGAGGGTCAATGATGGATATTTCTATTTTATTCTGTGGAACTAACACATACAAAACACTTTAAGACTTACACCCCAAGAGGAAGACCCACAATACTCCAGTGTGCCCATTTAACAGCATGCAACAGAGTAATTGGTCTAACATGAATTAACCATCATATGATGTCATTGTGTTAAATACTCAGCAATATATTTTTTAAAAAAGTTTCTGTTTTCTTTTGACTTCTTTTCCAGTATGTGCAGCAACCTTTAAACACTTATTTAATTATTTATTTATGACTATATAGTTTAAATTTATTGGTAGTTCTTGAATTAAACTGTAGTCATGCACTCTTTTCAGTTTATAGTTTGCAATGTAGAAATGTGGCACTGTGCAAAACTTTTGGCATCAACAGCACAAATGAAGTGAGAAAGTCTTCAAATAAAGGGTAAATGTGTTATGTATTGGTGACCACAACACAAGAAATTTTATCTATGATGCAAGTTTTAACAAGAAGCTAAGGAGTAAAATGACCTGAAGCCACAAAGAGGTGTCAAAAGAAATCCTCAACTGCGTACACACATCCCCAAATCCTTTCATTGAATATCATAATTATAACAATTGTCTATATGGAAATTAGCTTTTTTCTGTAATCTTCCCCGTCACGCCCACATGCACTGAAAACCATATGTACAATCGAGACTTAAACGGCAAAAAAGAAAAGAAAAATGCTTTTCAGCTCATCTTAATTTCATGAGGTATTCATGTCCCTGATGAGCCTCCTAAAAATGTCACCCGAAACAGGCCACTTAAACATGAAATGGCTTGCATGGGTGCTTTAGGTATAAGTAGATCTTGATATTTTTTTCTCTAAACTTAACAAGAAAGGCTGTTCAGTTTTCCAAGGAATATTACACGGGAGAAGAGACTCAGGAGATGGAGAAGAGGAAAAATACAATAATGCTTCCACTTGCTTGTCAATACTCTAATCACAGACATTTCTCCTGAGACAGTTGGGGAGGGACAGGGGGAGCATCACTATGACAACCTCGAGACCCCCAAATTTTGCACTTCAAAGTTGGAGAGGTATCCCACTGAGAGAGTGGGAGACCACCTCCTGCAGTCATTTACATCTCATTAGGATTAAACTGCCTTCTAACAACGAACACACAAATGCATACGCCCACATTTTACTTAATGCGCTCATGCTTTGCATCTGCTGCTTCTCATTGTTCTATTTTTAAACATTAGAGGCTATTTATCATTTCAGATTGCCTTATAAGCAGCTTCAGAAAGTTTGAATAAAGGTTTTTTTTGACGTTTTAATAGTAAAACAAGCCAAATGTTGCTCCATTTTCAAGCATGAGTTTATGATCTTTAACTAAATTTTCAGTTTAGTTCAACAGAGCTTTCTTCTATATGAGTCAGAGGTGCAAATGGATCAGTAAATAGTAATAAAATAAGGCTGCACAAACTTCCCACCTCCTTAGTGAAGTACATGTTTCTACTGCCATAATTACATTTTACAGTCAAATTAATCTGTAATGAAATTTGATTGGTGTATGACTGGAGGTGAGTAAGCAGTAAAAGAAGCAAGCATTTTATAAAGAGTTTGTCAGGCATGCTGGCACTAAGTACCATCATCACAGTTAAAAATTAAAATGTATTTACTCTAGTTAGTTCCTTGGTACCTAAGTCATTTTAAAGATTGTGTGGTTTTTACTTTTGTGTTCGGATACTTCTTTTACTTCTATTCACTCTAGTTACAGGAATTCTTTTGAAATAAAAATTTCTAAAAATTTTAATTAAGTTAATAAAATTCTTAAATTCTTCTGATTATACTGGAAGTAGCAAAATGCTTAGTCTCACAGTTTTTTGGTTACCCGCTCCTTGCAAACGTATTGATACCCCTGAAAAATAGGTGAATATTTTCCCCAAAAAATATTCACATTGCAATTATGCAGTGTATTCACATAGGACTGTATGTGATCAGCACAATGGAAGGATAATATAATTTTCAACAAATGCAAATTGCATGCGTGTAAATCTGGAGTCAACACTTTTTAGAACCAGCTTTTGTTGCAAATTTGTTGCAGCTGATTTACCCTTTATTTGTTGCAGTTACAACCGAAAGCCTTCTGGAATGTGTTTCTAACAGCTTTGAAGTGACTGAAACATACGACTTACTGGAGATGGTATGATCAGGGTCATGTGTAACTTGTAACCACATGGTGCTTAAATTGCAGGATGTTCCATAAATGGTCTGAACTTATACAGCGCTTTTCCAGTCATTTTTGACCACTCAAAGCGCTTTACACTAGAGTCACATTCACCCATTCGCACTCACAAACACACACACATTTATACACCGATACGCAGATCGGTAGACAATTTGGGGTTAAGTGCCTTGCCCAGGGGCACATCAACATGTGGCAGGAGGAAGCTGGAATCGAACCCACAACCTTCCGATCGCAAGACAACTACTCTACCATACAGCCACAGTCGCCCACATACATGACTCTACACAGAGCTAGAGCCTATTTACTGAGGATCGTAGTGTGGAACAAGGTGTGAGGTGAAGACAAATCAAAAAAATATTATAGACCAGGGGTGTCATTCTCATTTTTATTTTGGGTCATACCAAGATCATAAATGTTTTTAAGAGTTTCTTGAGCCAGAATAAATCGCTAAAACCCATTAAAGCAGTCAAAATATGAATAAACAGCTGTCTCTTCATTCAATACGTCTGTAATTTTAATGCTATTGAACATCTTTATATCATTCCATCCACGTTTTTGCAATTATTTTTTGTGAGATTTTGCATTGGTGCTAATTTAGAAATATTTACAAGAAATTTTTCAATACATGTGCTTATGTATGACAGCAAATGTGACTTTTTTTGCTGGCCATATCAATCACAGATTATAAATTAGCATTAAGTCAGGTTGAGGCAACGGTGTAGTAGAAATAAGATATACTGCCACCTGCAGGTGGGAGTTAGCATCACGTAAAGCCAATATTTTTGACCATTTTCGTGGAAAATTTGGAATAAACTCACAATTATGCATTAATAAGAAAAAATTGGAGACTGATTGGTGTAATTTAGCAACAAACAAGTAAAAAAACTGTTTTGATAAAATATTTAAGCACACAACTATTATCTTGAAGGGTCTGTTTATGTGCCCCCCTGGAGTCTAGAAGGCTACATAAAAAGTTATGGCAGGCCGAATTTGGCCCCAGGCCTTGACACGTGTTATAGACTCCACATGGAGGTAGAGTCAATTCACTGATAAGGTAACGTCTGAAGGCTGTTCGCAATAGATTTTACTTTGGTGAGTATGAGATAAGAGGGCTAAATAAATACACTTTGCAGATTTTTATTTATAAAACAATTTCACCGTCAACCTACCTACAACAAAGCCACATATACACCCAAAGACCGAAAAGCAATGTGGCTAAAATTATGAGCTCTATAAACAACACGAGAGTCCAGCACAGGAGGAAAGAATCACTCAGCACAGAGACAAATGGATCTTTTGCCAACTGATGGCTAACCGTTGTTAGGACAGCCATTTTTCTGGACCACTAACTTCCTGTTTAAGCCAGGGCTCAACAAATCACCAGCGCTATCATTAAAAGAGCGCTAACTTCTCCACTTCCTGTCAACACAAGCATTCACCAAAAATTTATGACAGAGGTTTCCTTCTCCAAGCTTTACAAGCAAATAATCCTTCACCTTTCTTCTCCTCTCCTTCTCTTCTTCTTTCTCATTTTTTTTTTTCATCCCCTCAGCTTTTTCCCAGTTCTTGTAAATCACGCTAATCTGACTGGAGCAGACTGACAGGACTGAGCATGTTTGCAGGAAGTTTGCATGTTCCATTTTTTTCACCTCCAAACTGCACATTGATGATCTTAGGGGTGATATATTGACCTAGAGGCTGGGAACCTAACCCTCAGGGAGGAATGCGTTTAGACACACACATTCACATACAAATGCGCATGTAGGAACACACAGAAGGCCAATCCTGCCAGAGGTGTTGAAATGCTTGTAAGTCTTGAAATGCCAGTTGAGACGCTAAGCTCTCCTTTCACACACACAGTACAGCCTGGGACAAGAAGGCTGACAAATGGATGCGTTGAAACATATTAACCATCTCCCTTTGTGTGTGGACAAACATTTAGTCTGTCTAATGACCCCTGAGGATCAAAACAAATGCAGGGAGATAAAAACGGGCAGAAGAAGGAGGGGTGAGGAGCTAAAAAGAGCTGATTGACCTCCACAAGGGCTAAACAGGGTTCACTAGGGCCAGCGGATTGTTTGGTTTTGTGGGTTATCTGTGTATGAAGTAATAAGAAGAGGAAGAGAAAGAATTACATGCTGGTTCTTAGACATGAGGGCGCTGCTGAGGATCGTGGTGTGGAACAAGGTGTGAGGTGAAGACAAATCCAAACAAGGATTTTGGGTATCGTCGACTCCCATCTGTGTTCATCAACAAACAAGACATTTAGTGGATGTTATCTTGTTCATTTTGGGTTCTGTCAAACCCACATTTGAGGTTTATCTCGAGACAAAGATCACACTGGTGATGTTATGACACAAAACATGCTTCATACGTCATCAGTTATCAGCGCTTTTATCAAAATCATCCAACAGCTGCACCAACCGCACCAAGGAGAGTGAGCAGCGAGGATGAAGTGGATGCTTCCCTTTGAGGTTCAAAGTGCTGCCTATTTTCACTTGTCAGTAAAACATCACTTGCATTGAATGTGAGCAAAAATAATCAGCTGAGACACTGAGTTTCATCTAACTGAATGCAGTTAGTTAGTTGAAGGTCTACATGTGCACTTACCTTAGGCATCTAATGTCCAGAAGGCAAGGTACAGCCTCGACAGGTCAGCAGTCCATCACAGGGCAACATGTAGATACATGAAAGACAATTGATTCTTTCATGAAACAATTTAGGCCAGTGATAATTGAAAACAGGGTGAAATATAATCGATACCGTACTGTAAATTGAATTGTAACTAAGATTTTAGCATTTGATTTTTAATCATCTTCATTATTAACAATCTCCCTGGAAAATAACCTAATATAGATAATTGCAAATCTGGCTCCAACTTGGCATAGAAGCAGTTAAAAGACATCTACTTTCTGATCATTATGACTGACAAAAAAGTAAAATCCCAAAAAGACTGTTGACAAATATCCAGTCGTCATTGACTTTCTCCAAAAGCAAGGAGAGCCACTAAAGGTCAATGGTAAAAAAACTAATTGCTGTATTCACATTTCACATTTAAATATAAAACACTGCGGTACCTGTGGAAGACAAAAGAAGGGTAGTATGAAAAGATGCACATGCAACAGGGATACCCACAGCTTTGAGAGGATTGTCAAGCAAAATTAATTCAAGAATGTGGAGAGGAGGGCTTCACAAAGAGAGGACTGAGACCAGAGTCAGTCCAAGAACCATTACGCAAAGACAAATTCTATACATAGGCTACAAGCATCTTATTTGGACTAAACAGAAAAAAGCTAGATTTTTCTGGGGGAAGAGTGCAGAGGCACAGATTATGGCCTGAAGTCCAGACGTTTCCAGTCAGTGATGAATTGGGTTATTATGTCATCTGCTGGTGTTAGTCTATTGTGTTTCCTAAAATCCATGGTGTTTATGTGTTTGACTGACTTGACCTGAACCTCATTGAGAATGAATGCAGCATTGCCAAGAGGAAGATGAGAGACACCAGACCCAACGTTGCACATGACCTAGAGACCAATATCAGAGCACCATGTTTCCATTACACTTCAACACAAGCTGATCGTCTCCATTCTACACTATACTAATGTAGTAATTCATCCAAAAGGTGGCTCAACTAATATATAGTGCAAAGAAATGAACATACGTTTCTTTTAAAATACAATTTCCTTCTTGTTTTTGTTATATTTGAATGTTCTGAGACACATTTTCAAGAAATTACTTTTTTTTTAAGATTAACCTGTATGTGTTTTAATCTTGTGTATGCGTGTGCAACAGACCCCCACATCTTCAGTTAAGCAAGGCTTCCTTCCCCTGATTCACAACTCCAAAACTCAAAGGGCAAAGAGCAACAATGGGCCCATAAAGCTGTCAGGGCAAACCTGAATTTACACTTCAAACACTTTATACAGCCAAACCTTTCTCCTGAGGCAAGTCTGGAGAGGTTTTTCAAAAATGGCTGGAGTGGGGTTTTGGGCGCACATTTCATTGTGTCCAGCCAGCTCCTGATCGGCAAGCTTCTGTTTGACTCATGATCAAATCAGATAAACTGGATCGCTTGGCTGCTGATCAATACATCAATGACATCGATTTTCAGTTGATCATCAGGCCTCCTAATCACATTCACCTTTAGGGCCAAGCTTATTGATAAATGTTAATGACAACATCCAGAACTTCTACTGTGAGCTACACAGAAAACAGTGTTGCATGGTTACCTCTGATTTTACACCCCAGTGGGAACTGCTGAGGGCTGTCAAACATCAGTGTGATGAATAAGTAAGAATAAATCACTAATTCACAGAACCAAGGTGAAATCTATGAAAGAGAAGGTGGGAATAATATATTCTCCCATCCTGCACAATTATCAGTCTCCAGTTCACACTTTCACTTCAGTGAAGGGATGAGAACACTTGCATATCATTGTCCATCTCTGCAAAAACTCCCACACTGACATGGATTCCTGGTTATCATTTGCGTGATATCTCAACGCATTCTTCACTTGGTCAACTGTTAAACTGTAGTGTACTTTCTTACCAGCAAATACTACATATATCAGCTACAGAAACTCTGCACCTTGGCTTACAAAATATTAGGATGACACAGAGTTCTTTCTTATGAAGAATAACCCCATAAATATTATGATACTGCAATAAAACCCACACCTTTCTATACATGAAACTACCTGCAAGGTAAAGGAGCTTTGATGTGCTCCAACAGCAATTGGCTATTGTGAAAAGGGAAGCATGAACATGAGATTCTGGCAGTCACATATACAAAAGGCATTGCTCAAGTGGAAAAATTGATGTTTATGTGCTCCATTAATCACCTCATGTGCCTTCTTAATTGTACAGGTAAAACTGCCGGCATACTTAGAGACAGTTTGAGGGCAAGATGTAACAAGAAAGCATGTGCTGTGCTTTTGGCAATATCTTTGAAGGCCAGAATATTTTTTGATTGAGTTTATTCTTCTGAAAATAGACTTGATGGGAAAAAAATGTCCCAGAAAATACATGTGGGAAAAAGAAACATGTCAGAAGCATATTTCTCACATTGGTTTTAAAATAAAATGATCAAGATTTCTTTTTTTTTTTGACCAGCAAGGAATTTCGAGAGAGCTCATAGAAGTTCTTTCTGGCTGTGTTGTAACTTGTCCTTGATGAAGTCAGATCTGGCACAGTATTAAAATGAAAACGCTTCTTTTTACCTGTGTCATCACCTCAGGCTCATTCAGCTACATATTTAAAAGAAGCACTCACAAGGAACATGGGGACATTATCTAGGCAAGATGTGCTTTACATTGTTTGCAAAAGTACTCATATCCTTTAAGCTTCTTCCCATTTTGTCATATTGAAAACAAACCTTCAACTTCCACAACTGGAAACTAACCAAGGGATGTCAAATCCACCTCTCATTTGGGAGAATCTGTTGAAAGAAAATGTTTAGGTTCTGTTTGGTAGAAGAACATAAACCTTTTGGTTTGGGTTCTTCAATAAACCTAAACCAAAAATCTGCTCTTTTTGGTAGAAAACGTTTGGTGAAATAACGCCAAAATAAGTCAGGTTTACAGTTCACTACTGGCCATATTTGGAATAAAGCAAACATTTAGAAGAAAATAAGACCAAAACTGAACCCTGAAACCGTTGCCATAGTGAAATACAATGGAAAACGTATGTTCCAAACACTCTCCAACTAATCTAACTTAGTTTGAGGTAATAGACATTGTAGCTTTAACTGCAGTGAATCTAAGACTGGGAGGCTATTGAAAACAAATGCTACTTTTTTTCTGATTTTTTTATTCATGCAGTACTTTGTGTTGGTTAATAAACTAACATCCCAAGAAAATATGTTAGTTTTTTCTTGGGATGGAAGGTGACAAAATGTGAAAAGGTTTAAGTGGTCTGAAAATCTTGCAAGGAATTAACATGAGAAGGTGATGGCGTTAGGAAGGGTGTGTAAACTCCACTGTGTGGGTGTGGGGGTTTTGCAGAAGCTAAGATCTAATGATGTGGATCAACGTGGACAAACATGACTTCTTCATAACGCAGGATTTGTTTGAGGAGAGGATGCCACTCTGGAATCTGACTTGACATGATTAAAGAAGAGGAGACTTAGTGGCTTACACAAATTGAATGCTGTGCAGGTCAGCATATGGGCCACTTAAATCACTCTGGGATTTATATATGGATTTTCCCTGCACTTTGATGTTGGGAATGTTTGACAGAGCTAAGTACACCTCAAGGATTCCAATGCTTGAAAATACATGTTGAGATACCAGAAGGAAGAGCAAGCTAATACCTGGTGATAAAAAGGTTGATTATTAGGAAAAATATGTATTTTCCACATTTTAATTAGGGCACTTGAGGCAAAACCGTTGTTAGTTAGATAATCTGACAAAAAAAATTAAGAGGTTTACATGTGAGAGTGTATTATCACTCCACTTTTTACTTCTTTTTTAATTTACCATTCCTGGGTAAGGAATGGGTAAGGAATTTTATGCAGCCATCTGCATAAAACATTGATAAAAAGTTTAACTCTCTTCTAAGGAGGGTCATTCCCTTAATATTAAGAGCCTAGTTAGTTAATCAGAGGAGATTTTTTTGGATTAACTTTCTTAAGAAAAACACAAGATGTGATATTACCAGGACTATCATTTTTCCCTTATATTAGGGGAAAATTGGGGGCTCTCATTATTTACAGTATGAAATTTCTTTTGTATCTGGAATTTCAACATGGCTGTCTCAATTATGTCAAATTTGCTTTTGTTTGCTGATATTTGCCATTTGCACAATTTACCTATTCAATAAATAAAAATAACTGGAATCAGCTGGAAACGGCCCAAGTTGTTTAATTTAAACCACACTGTGATATAATATTACACACACATTGATCGCTGCAAAATGTATATAAATGCTGCACAAATGTTACACAGATATGTGACTTAATATCACTCTTGGCTATACAGTTGCTCCGTCTGCTCTTATAAAGATTCACTCAACATGACATATCACATGCTTGGAGAGACTGACATGGCAAGAGAATTTGTTGTATTTTCTAATTAATATAAAAATGAACATATTTGACCTCTTAGGGGTACTCATCCACTTTGTACACAGCACTCAGTAAATAGTTGGTTTTGAGCATTGAACATTCAGCCCAAGATGGTCATGCAATCATTTGGTTTGTATGATTATGTCATAATTTATCTGTCCTGTGAAGTTGATACACCCAATCTCAATGCAGATGCAATGTAGCAAGGTGCATCATAAAATACGTAGTTCGTAGATGTGACAGGACTTGATTTATTTCTTCACACGTTATGCCTTTACAAATACAAACAGATGTGGTAAGCTGAGACAGTGTGACAGTAGCTTTACTGTTATCACTAGTTGAGGTAAACCTTTGTCTTAATGTGATCAATGTCTTAATGAGATCAATTCTTTCTCTACTGGGATTAACGACTGGGATGCTGCTGGGACAATGGTAAATAACCTGGAATTCAGCATCACAAAGACTTGCCAGAGTGCAATATTTGCTCTTAATATTGAAAATAGACCAGCAACAGCTATTTAGCAGCAGCTTTTGAATGTTTATCCAATCACAGGTAAGTTAGAAAATATGATGACTGTATCATCAGACCATGGTACATAATTAAAATGATTTGCCCTGCTGTTTGTTTACACTCATAAAAGCATGAGAGCACTAAATGCAGCTGTGCGTGCTGCCTGTCTGACCTAACACAGTCAGTCTCTGTGTAATTGAGGCAGATTTCTCTCACAACATGCTTGTGTTTGCACCATCCAGCATGGTGACTTATAAATCTTTTATCCAAACTGGCCTAATTGCTTAACCATCCATGGTCCGGTCCAGAGGTGAATGGCAGGAGGGAAGCTGGGGATGCCGTGATTGTCCCAAAAACAACAAGCAAAGAGGCCAGAGGCTACGCTACCTTTGTCTGACAAGTCTGTCTTTCATTTCTATAGACTTCATTCATATGTGATAAAGTGAAAAATGAGAGCAGAAGATTAATGGTTCCATAATGAGCAATTGAAGACTGATTTGTCCTTTTTATATATTCCTTATTGAAGTCAACTGCAATACCTTACTTGTTTACCATACACATTATTTCATCAGCATCTATGCAATTCAAATAAAATCAGTGATTTATTTTAATAGTGAAGTCCTGTTGAAAGAGCATGGTAAATGGCTTGCACTTGTACAGTGTCTTATCAAGTCCTTAGGACACCAAAGTGTTTTACTCTACATTCAGTCATTCATCCATTCACACATACATTCACACACTGGTAGTGGAACCACTGAAGGAAGCAACATGCAAACTTTTAAAGAGGTTAGTGAGATTAACTTACTTCTTCAAGAATTGTAAATAAAATTGGAGTGATATGAGATTTCTCTTTTGCCTTTTGTAAAAGTCTGCAAGACATTTCTCCCACCAGTGCAATGCATGCACATTTTTAGTATTTGCAGAGAATGTAAATGTTGCACTATAATCTACTTCCTGCTTTTGGAATGGTCTACAGTCCACTTGGCGTTCTCTTATGCACTTGAACCACAACAAAGTTCAGTGGTTTAAATTTGACCAAAATTAACTTTTTTGGTCCGCACAGAGTTTGATTGTGCATTCACACCTCACCAAATGATCAGGGTTTTCTATGCAGATGAACTAGAGTTCAATTAAAGCAGACCAAACAGGGCTGGTGTGAATGCACCCTGAGACACAAAGGCAGACTTATACCCTCTTAAAGCAGCTTCAGTCTGAAAAGCATCATACATCCTGTGCTTCCCTGATCTTTATTTTCTATGTTCCCACTCCCACTCTGCCTTTCTTCACAGCTGAGGATGCCTCTGTTGCCTGCTGCAGGGTCAGAGCTATGCACCAGTTTGAGAAAAAAAAAGTAGTAAGAGCGGACATGTAAGAGCCTGTGGGGAGTTTCTGACTCCACAGCCATCTCTTCTCCAAGTTCCTGGGAGCTGAATGCAGAGATGGTCCCAGGAAACTCCCTGCCATTCCAAGCCTGTTGACCAAACAGCTGCAGATTCTCAGTTTACTAACTTTGGATTTTCATCTTAACCACCTGCGATAAACTCAATAACTTTACAACAACAAGCCTACATTTTAGTACAAAGTAGCACCGCAGCTGAATATTTAATATACTTTTTTAAAAAAAATGAAATAGTGTATTTTATTATCTTTCCATTGTTTACTGAAATAGCTGGAAGCTGTCAAGTCTTCCCACTCACAGCTGGCGCTCAGCTGAAAGCCGTTTTGTAAACGTTTTCCCTGAAAATAAGTGAATATCATGAACTGTGTATACGCCTGTGCATAATTACAGATGAGCAGTTCATCCTAAGCTCTCATTAGAAAAGGGAATGGGAATAACTCCAGGCTACAACCACCGCTTGTGGTTACGTAACATGCTCTTCTCCTTTTCAGTCTTTATCCCGGAGGTTTAAAGCTCCCCGTCCTGCAAAGCCTGTTTCTTTCTTTAGTTTCTTTCTTTCATTCTGAGTTTCCAGATGAGGATTCTCCTAACAGCCAAACATTCTTTTAATATTTTACCTTTTTCTTTAGAAAAAAATAATAATAAAAAATATCTCTTTGTATAAGCCTTTGTTTGACTCCCTGTATACAGTGATGATGAGCATCTGACTTTAACTTTCGTGTCCGTCCACAGGGGGGCGTAGGTGAGCGCCGCTTTGTTTTCAATCTGGGTGAACTGGTGGCCTTCAGACAAAAGGCAAAACATTAAGAGCTCAACCAGAGGATATAATATACATTATATATGTTATTATTAATATACAATTTAATGTATATATATATTTGTCA
>CAEFZY010030883.1:0-11354 GCA_903066815.1 Brachyrhaphis roseni
TATATATATATATATATATATATATATAATTTAGTCATTTCTTTTAAATGTTTGAAGTTGGTACCACAAAATTTCAGGTAAAACCAAATAATTTAACTAAAAACACAAACAAAAAATTATTCACAGCATTTGTTTCAAAACGTCTCACCTTGAATCCATATATTTCTGATAAATTCCTTTTTTATTGTTTTTTTAATATATATATAGTTTAGTGTAAAAACCTTTACTGAAGTGAATGAAATCCAACTGTGGGTAAACGGAGCGATTCCTGCTTTTGGAGAAAAACTCTGCGTCCACTCAGGGAATTCTGGGAATGATGGCAGCTATTGTTGACGGCGGCGTGTGATTGGTGGAGCATGGCCGCCGCTGACAGCCGGGACAAAGGCCGAGGGAGCAGCGGGGGGGTCATGGCCGACCAAGTGGAACTAATCCACCCCCTTCCTCACCCCGGTCCCCATAAACCCGCCGGTCCCGCCCGGTCGGGCTTAGCGGGGCGTTGGGGTCACAAACACGACCTGAACCAGATTCCACAGAAAAACCTAAAAAGTTGCTTCAGAAAATAGATTTTTACTCTCTGTAGCTGCTAAACTCTCTCTGAAACACCTGATTCTGGATTAAATTTTTTTAATATTTTTGATTTTTCATTTAAATGACATTTTATATACAATATTTATAAAAAGAAAAAAAGTTAACTTTTCCATTATATGTAAACAGATCAACGACAAAGAAATAAACAGTGAAATATTTGAGCTAATAAAGTGTTTTTCTTGCATTTCATACCTATATAAACATATAGATTTAATTTAGGATTTTAGGTCGGTAAATAATTTTAAAGTAGAATATTAAAGCATCTTTTACATTGACAACACGCCACACATGATGTAATCTAAAAAAGTTTAACTTTATTATTGTGTTTATATAATGTTCATCTATCAATTAACTTTGTTTTGTCATGTAATTCTATTTTAAATGTCTTATTTTTTTGTTTGTACAGATTTTATAGTGATCTGCTGGAAAACATGGCAGTGATTAGCTGCTGATTCGCTGAATATAAAACAAAATAAAAAAATACTACAAACAAAAGTGTTGTGATAATTTTTCCAACTGAGAATGTAGAAAACATTTAAATTTCTTGAGTTTTTGTTTTTGCTGAAGGGCAAAAGAAAAAGTAAAACTGTCATACATTCAGATAAATAGGCGGATAAAATGTTTTAAGGAAACTAAAATGATCATGATAAATACGGCCTCTCTTAATTTGAGTAATAGTTCAAATTTAAAGTTCAATCCAAGTCATTTACAATCCAATTCAAACTCAAATTCCCAGTAAATAGTCAGAAAAACATCAAACTTTCATTAATCAACACAGTTTAAGGTTTCAGACATTTTTCCACTTTTTATTTAAACGTCTCAGAAAATTAGTATGAAAACTGAAATTCTTATTGTTAATGTCTGCAAGAGCAATTTTTCATTTTTTGAAATAATACTTTATTCAGGATTTTTCAAGGATAATGTTACAATCAGCTCAAAAACAAGAACAATTTTCCTTCACTGCAAAAATCTTACCAAATATTTATGTTTAGTTTCTACTGCCAATTTCTTACGACACTTAAAATAAGAAATATGATTTACAAGTTTTCAGCAACAAATATGAGCTTGTTTTACATCAGTTATTCTTTAATATTGATTTCAAGAAGTTCTCTTTCCTTCAGCAGATTATTTCACTTATATTATTCTTGCTGAACGGTTATTTGTTGGTTTTGTCTAATTTGTCAAATTTCAATATATTTGCACTATAAACTAGATGAAAGTACTTGGTAATATTTTGTGTTTTTGCAGTTTAAATACATTTACAGGGTTAAGAAATGTGAATATTTACCAGGAAACCAACAGACTGAATTGAATTGGACTTGCATTGAATTTGAAGGAACTTTAAATTTGAACCATTAACTCCAATAAAATGGCAAAACGTAAAAGGCCGTATTCATTACATTTTTAAAGAACTAAACTTCTTCAATAATTGCGTAAAGGTTTATATTTTAGCTTTTATTTGGAATCTCATGATAAATAAATAAATTATTCCCTTTATTTAACCAGGTAAACCCCATTGAGATCTAGTAAAAAATGTCCCAGGAGTTATTGAGACAAACAATAAAATTGTTGTTTTCAGACAATTGTTAAGAAATATAATTGTAATAATGGCGTAATAATGCAAGAACACATTCTCAAAAATAAAAAAAAAAACTAAATCCTAAAGACTAACATTGGAACGGGAAGAAATTTTACATATTCAAAGCAAATAAACAAAATAAAATGAATTATGAAGTCTCTTCAAGTAAAGGTTTAGTTGAGACCAAAACACCATAAAAAAACTTTATCATCCAGTTTTTGGCAGAAAAAGAGCAAAAAGAAAAATAATAAATCATGTATGTGGAAATTATTGAGTCTGTTTTAACTTATCATGCAATTAATTGATTTAACTGCATGATAAATTAAATCAATAAGCTTCATTAAAAGACGAAGCTAACATACTTTACTCCTTCTGATTGATTTAAGCTGTTTAAATAAAGCTTTTTATGAAACTTTTTATTGATTTGAGACATGATTAATAACTTCAGATCCATTCGAGTGTAAAGCTCACTTCCTGTGGAACCAGAACGGCGGCGGCGTCTTTGTGTTTCCTGTTTGAACAGTTGATCCAGGTCGATCATGAAAAGCGTAAAAAGTGCGAACAGAGGAAGCACAGTCTGCTGCAGAGGCTGATCGGATTTTCCAAAAATAAGGCGTCACTCTGCACACGCTCAGTGGGTCTCTGCAGAGCGGCGAGGGTTCGGGTTTCACGCTCCAGAGTGCAGCAAATCAAACGCAGCCTGACCTCCGACCTTTACCGCCGTCCCCCCCGCATCACACAGAGGAGACTTCACACTCCTCCGCGGGAATAACGGCAGTAATCTGACAAAATGTGATGTTTATTTGTTCATGAATATCCTTGAAGAGCTTGGCTCAGATTTCAGCAGCTTGAGTCGTTTTCACATCAGTTTCGACTTTATTGGTTTATTAAAACCAGATCAATAAAAAGTACGACTGAAACTCTAAGAAATGCTATAAAAACTGACACCAACGTCTAATTAAATCAGCTGAGAAAGACTCATGAAAATGTTTTATCTGTTGAGGAAATATCACAAATAATCCATAAATATCTGATTGTTCTTCATTGTGATTTGAACTATCTGTTATTTTATCTTGAAACTTTTTTTAACGGAGCAAAAGAATATATTCTGACCATTAAAACGACATATCTGTATGTACACATTTTGATTTATATTTAGTTTTTTCTTTATATTTTTTATAGTTCTTTTGGGGATTTTTCATATAATTTTTCAAATTGTGGCAAAAACAATGTTGCCTGTGTAAGAAAATAAAACTAAATAAAAAGCTTCAACATAAATCATGAATCTATACTTCAGCCTAAAAAAGCTCAAGTTAATACTATTGCTATGTTTTACACATTAATATATTTAAATTCTTGTATAAAGCAAAATTTTAAAGTTTTATTGGATATACATATAGCTACTTAAAGAAGCTAGGGAAAAAACATTTATTGCATTTTGTACAAATATCACTGTAAATTTTTATGAACAAAAATTTACAAGAATATAACAGAAATGCAGAAACGTATTGAGAGTAAAACTGAACTCAGTTTTCTGACTGAATAAATTTAATCTAGAAAATATTTCTGCATCTAGTTGCATTAACATTTTTAACTATTGTTTAATTTTGTTTATTTTAATAGGATCTGAGAAAAAAAAAACATTAATTTGGTGAAAATGTCTGAACAGGACGGTGGATTCGCTCTAATTTTCCCTGGATCAAAACGAAAACATCTGCAACGTTTCAACTTCCCGTTTGGCCTGACCCAGCTGAAGACTAAAACCAACAGCTGAACTGAGCGCGCTCAGAAGCTGAGCAGCAGCTGCCTGAAAAGCTTCAGACACTTCGTTCTGTCCCATAAGTCAAGGTCACACTGGAAGCAGACCAGTTAACTGGAAGTTTCCAGTCCCATAAACAGAGCCACAGGCGGACGTGTTGCTGAGCTGCAGCTGGGATGAGCGAGAAATGAGGGCGGCCATGTTGCATCAGCGATGACAGGAGATAACGAGGAAAAGTTCCCAACCATTTTCCTCCTGAAGCAGTCAGAGCTGGGACAGACACGCTGCCTCCAAAACGGCTCAATTCACCATCTTAGAAAGGAGTGCTAGCAAAAAACAACAATTAAATTCAGATCATTGCTGGTGATTTTTTTTACAACGGCGTATCAGGGCCACTGTAAGTAGAAAGAAATGGGTACATTTCTGCAAAAAACATAGAAATTTTATGATTAATTCTAGAATTGTTTTTTGTAAATTGGAAAATTGTGAGCTTGAAAAGTCAAAAATTTGCTCGAGAGAAAGCCTCAAATTTTTAGATTCTCAGAAAACTAGAAAAAAACAAGAACATTTCTGAGCTGCAGAGGTAGAAGAAAACTTTAATTTTAAGATTACTTTCAGAACAAAACCTCTCAGAAACACATATTGTATGTATGTATGTATGTATGTATGTACAGTATATATGTATGTATGTATGTACAGTATATATGTATGTACAGTATGTATGTACAGTATGTATGTACAGTATGTATGTATGTATGTACAGTATGTATGTATGTATGTATGTATGTATGTATCTCAGAAATTTCCTAGAAAAAACTCAGGAATTTCTTATTTTGAAAAGTTGAAAATCCTTGTTTTTGCAGAAATTTCTGGTTTTAATCTAAAAAATGTTTGAGTTTTTTGGGTGGAAATAGGATGATTCCTCTTCCACTTCGTACTACCGAAACATTTTGAACTCATGAACTCAACCATTCAAATCAGCTCAGGTCTGTTTGGTACCTGGGAATTTTACAACAGAATATGAAGGTCAGGCTATGAATGACTAAAAACGTGCAAAACATGAAATTTGAATAATTAGATCAGATTTGAGGGTTGACTGCCTTCTTAAATTGCATATATTATGGTGAGTTTCCACTGCCATTACAACAGAAACATACAGAGACCTTGGAGTCTCTTGTATGGTAGATTCACACAGGAGCCTCTAAAGGGAACCTATTGGGTTTTTAATGTTTTTGTACTTCTATTTTGGTCTGAACTGCTTCTAAAAACAGCAGAAGCACTTAAAAAAACAGCCATTTATTTTTAGAAATGAGTTAATGTTATTTTTGGTGTCTGGAAAACAACCAATTTCAAAAGTTTCCTGATTGTTATGTCACATTAGATGGGCAATGCGCCGTTACCTAGCAACCTAATCTAAGCTCCCGCACATTTGGTCAGCTGTTTTTACCACTGTCTGAGCTGTACAATGGCTGCTGGAAAAGACAGAATCCAGAAACCACTCCCTGCATTCTTGCTGGTTGTGCAGGTAGTTCCACTTCTGCTTTTCAAACACGTGCAGTTGCATAAAAGTGCATCTGTTAACAGCCAGTGTAAACGTTGAGTTTACACTGGCATGGCCAGCAGCAGTTTGTTTGGATTTAAAGTGACAAGACGTCCTAGAACAGCTAAATTCTCATTATCTAAGAATGACGTTGTTGGAAAAAAATGTAGCTAACATGTTTTGTATAGGCCGTAGATCCTAACCTGTTCAAGGAAGCATTAAAGTTGCTGCTAACAGTTAGGAGAACAACTAGGAAACAGGATCTGGTTTTTGTTTGAACTTGGATCTTTTTAGGGCCAGATGTCCACTTCCTCCTCCTCTTAAGCTACAGAAATAATCCGGCACCGCTCAGCGGATCCAGGTGAAATGGGATCCACACCCAGTGCTGAACCGGGTGGTTCCTGAGATACCGGGTCCGGTAACTCTGGCACTTTCTATGTTTTCTGATTGTTAAGCCGCCCGGTCAGAAATCACTCACCAACAGAATCTCAATCTGGGAATGTAAAACTCCCAGTAAGACCCAGATCAGAGGACCGATCCAGCTGGTCCAGCCACAGTTTGTTAGTCCAGTCCAGACTGTTTTCTCAGGTTTCCAGTGGCTTTCAGTGGGAACAATGTGTCCTCTCGCTAACCCTCCTCCTGTCTGCGCGGTGGGCGGGGCCAGCGATTGGTCACGGCCTTGGCGTTGTCGCCGCGGCCCCTTCGACACGCCGCACAACCCAACAGAAGCAAACATGTTTGGTTCAGCAGGTCTGGGCCTCCTGCTGGTCGCCCAAATGCATGAGGGTGTAATTTACATTAATTTGTTCAGCAGCCCCCCTCCATGTCCTCGCCGTGTTTAATGAAACCTGAGGCCCCTCGCGTTCAGCTGCTACCATGAAACCGCTCTGATCCTCCTCATCTTCCTGTTTCTGGAGATCAGCAACTCTCTGATCCAAAAACCAGACGGCTTAGACGACAACGCTTACATCCACCGCGGCGCGAGAAAAAACAAAAAATACAACCCAAAAAACTCTCAAACTTTGACACTAAACTCTGAAACTTTTAAGAAAAAGGTACATTTTGAGATCCAGTGTTTGAAAAGGAAGAAAAATCTGAATTTTTAAAATTTGTCTCTGATTTTGTTTTAGAAAATTTCTGAGATTAATTTCAGAATTTATTTTTCAAAAGTGGAACATTTTTAACTTTTCTTACTCAGAAATTTTCTTGTTTTTCTCTAGAAATTTTCTGACATCGATTTCAATATTTCTGAGATTTTATTATCAAATTTCTGACTTTTCAAACTAAGAAATGTCTAAATTTTTTTAGTGTACACTTTTTTAGAAATGTTTGTTTTGTCCAGCTAATTTTTGACTTTTTAAAACCAAACTTTTCCTTGTTTTTTCAAGAAAATTTTAGATCAATCTAAAAATTGTAAGCGTATTAATATATGAACTAAAAACTAGATGAAAATAGTTGATATGATTTTGTGTTTTTGTGATTAATTTATTACGACAGACCTAAACGGCCTTGCAGCAATCTGTCAAACTGACCGTGCATGTAGCGACAGTGAGGAGAAAAAATCACCTTTAACAGGAAGAAACCCAGTTTGGTTTTGCAACAACACAAACACACAAACAACAACTCCAAGAATGAAAATAAAGATAATCAACAACAAACAGAGGCAGGCAGAGAAACCAAAAGTTATAAATTACTACATATTTTTACTCAAGTAAAAGTAAAAAGTAAGTTCAAGAAAATACTCAACAATGAAGCGTCTACTCAAGTAACTGATCAAACCATCAATCATTTAATATTTAAAAATCACATCATCAGTGGAAATTTTGGTATTTTAAGGATCAAAGTGAAAATAATTCATATAATAAATAAAAAATTACAAAATCAGGTTAAAGAAAACGTTTCAAAATCAGTTTCTTTCAATGAAAAACTTTTGAAACTTAAAAACTGCAGGTGGACTTTTGGTTAAAACATTTTTGTTTTTCATTCAGTGGGTAGAAAATCCAGAAATTTCACTCAAATAAGAGTAGAAATACATCATAATAAAATAATAAAAATACTCCTAAAAGTACATTTTTTCAACAAAGTTCCTCAAGTAAATGTAACTAGTTACTACTGAACTCTGACAACAATTAATAAATAAATAATATTTTAATGGCATGCTAACGGCCTCTGCTCTTATCAGCACCCTGACACTGCCTGGATTACCCGGCCCCAGTGCCTGCTGGGAGTTCTGCTAATCGGACCGCTCATTAATATTAAATCCCATCTGGACCCGGACGCAGCAGCGACGGCTTCTGGTTGGCAGACGGCCACGGTTGATGTCTCAGACCGGCCAATCAGCTCAAAGCCTGCCAGGCAGCGCGCAGGGAGAGAAACGCATCAACAAAGGAGCGACCCGCTAAGTGACCACAGACTGACCCGACTGTCTGCGAGCGCAGAGACTTCAATCTGCACCATCAGTTCAACAAGGAAGCTCCATGCAAACCGTTCTGTTGCTTCTTCAGCTTTCAGAGGCAACATCTAAACTATTCACATAAACACAAACATCTCCAGCAACACACTGGACAGAAAAACAACAAATTAACTAAAAGACTGTTTCAATTAACTATTACATGATATCATCTATTAGTTATTAATAATGTTGTGTGATAATATTCTACAGCACTAATAAAATAAACTAAAATATAACAAATATTGATGTTTTAAATGTCTCTTAATACCTTTAACAGCTGCCTGGTCTGAGAACAAAACTCTACTTTAACACAGAAAAAATACCCCGATTTCAATAACTTTAACATAAAATATAAGACAATAAATAAATGACCTTCTGCTCAAATTAACAGTTTCAACACAAACACACACAGAAAGTTACACAAAATATCTAAAAATATATTTTTTTCATTTAACAAATAGTAAGTTTTATAATTCTAACTGACCTAAAGAAAGAAAAGTTTAGTCTGATTTAAAAATGTGTCTTTTTATTATGTGTATGAAAATATCTGGTTTCAACTGAAAAATAAAGTTTTTCAAATTTAGACTTTTAATCAAACTGCGCAGTTTGATCATCAAGCACTTTGATGAACTTTATACAGTAATCAAGCACTTTCCAAACCTTGAAAACACATTGAAATTCAAGCACTTTCAAGGATTTCAAGCATAAGCATCAGATTTCAAGACGACCAGAAAAAAGATTCTCATCTCCAATCTGAATAAGAGATTAATCTGAAGAAATCAGATTAATCGTGATTAATCAAGTATCGAATAATTGCCAAATAATTTTGTAATCATTAACTGCAGCACACAGACTGAAAAAAGGCAATTTGCCGAAAGAACACACAGCAGTAATTAAACCAAAACTGAACAAAAAATAAATATATTTTGCATTTGAAATAAAAACAACTTTTACCAAAAACACAATTTTTAGCTTCAGATTCACTGCAGGAATACTTCACTATTGCATTTTATTTAAAAAAAGGAACGTAATAATTTGTTTTTATCTTTTCTTGCATCTTTTAAAATATTTTTAATATTGCATAAGAAAACTTAAGAGTTTAAGTGAAAAATCTATAGAATGTGAAAATTTCTTTACTCGATTAATTGATTAATCGTCAGAATAGCTGATTATTAAAATAATTGTTAGGTGCAGCCCTGATTCTGACATTTTTTCAGTTATAAACTTCCCTGATGGAAAACGATTCTGTGACGTCCAGCAGAGATTTCAGAGATTTTTCCAGAAAACAACAATCTGCAAACATTTCAAACTGCCTGGCTGAGGAAGAGGAGGGTAACATTCGATTAATCGGTCCTGATAGAGAAGGTTACGCCACCGTACTTTGGAGATGCTGTGAGGTTGTTCTGCTCATATGTTGAGCTTTGCAGCCAAATAAGTTTCTCTGGTCTCATCTGTTGGAAAGGACGTTGCTCATTCAGGTCCAACTCTACAAACAAGCAAAAGTTCTGCTGACATTTTCTTTTTGGACCTCCTTGAACCCTCCCAGATGAGCCGTACTTGTTTAGCTTTTTCTAATCCTCCTGTCATGAACTTTAACATTTAACATCCCAGCTGAACCCTGCAGACGCTGAGCGGGAGCTTGTGGCGGTTCTGGCCCTGACCTCTGGCTGAGTTTGCCAGGAGGATCCACTCCTGGAAGATTAGCAGCTGTCTGAAGTGTTTTTCTCTCTGCAGAATAATTACAAACAGTTTGGACTCTTCAACTCGTCGCAGACTGATAGGCAGAGCAAAATGTTTCTCTAAAGTCGTTGATCAGTTAATTAATGCATCTGATCAGCAGCAGCTGGCGGCTACTTTCACTTCTTAATGCATACGAGTTTCCATTGTTTTGTTTCCGTTTGGCTGAGTGAAATAAGTTTTTCTAACAAATTTAAATTACAAAAACAAGTAGACAAGATCATTTTGAATAGTCTCATTCATAAAACTGGAGCTGAAATAATTAATTGGATTAATTGTGATTAATCGAATATTGAAATCAACTAATTTAGTAACTGATTAATCGATAACTGGAGTATGACTAAAAAAGAGCCGTTTGCTAAAAGAACAACACAATCAGAGTAGTAATTATGCCAAAACTGAACAGAAAATATAAACTGCATTTAAGATAGAAAAACCATCTTTGTCTGTGATGTTCTACCTTTAACTCCTCAAGTGGCAACATTTAGCTTCACCAGGTTCAAGTTCAGGAAAATCTCATATTAAGCAACTTCTGCATTTAATTATTAATCAGTTAATAGAAATAATAATCCTGATATTGATGTTAAGTCGGGCAGAAAGGCCTGATGTTCACTGAAAGAATGCTGTTATTGCATTTTAGGGAATAAAATGTTTGTTTTCTCAAGTAGTTAAATAAAAGTCCGAAAATGTGCCAAAATTTTTTATTTGATTAATCGTGAAAGCAATGATAATTAATTCTGATTAATTATCAGAATAATTGGCAGAATAATTACTAACTAAAATAATTTCTAGCTGCAGCCCCAGATAAAACCAAAGAACTTAAAAATGTGTATATTTTTCATTTTAAACAAGAGTTCATGATACTGAAATTAATCTAAACATTTCAAGCATACTAAAATATGTTAACTAGAAACTAGACCGAAACACTTGGTAAGATTTTGTCAAGTCAAGTAAATACTAAGTTCAATAAATCAGGAAAGAGAGAAACATTTCCAAAACAAGTTGCAGAGTAAAGAAAAAGGAAAGTCCTGGGAAAAACTGTGAAGTTTTAGAGTTTGAGCCAGAAAATGCTTCAGTTTCAGTCTGAAATCGAGTCTTTGGAGTAAAACCAGTTTGTAGGTTCAGGTTCTCAGATGATGACAGGCTAAATGAAAACTTCTGTCGTACCTCACAGTAAAATCCTCTGCAGTTAAACATGATATCACAGGTTGAAGCTTAGCTTAGCGGTTGCTTTTGTTACTTTTCTCCACTTCAAGTTCAGCAGATATGAAACCAGAGACAGAAGACGCAGCTGAACAGAGTCTCATTTCTGCAGACCAGAACAAGGTGGAAACAGGGAGGAAACATGGAGGAAACAGAGAGGAAACATGGAGGAAACATAGAGGAAACATGGAGGAAACAAGGAGGAAACATGGAGGAAACAAGGAGGAAGCAAAGAGGAAACAAGGAGGAAGCAAAGAGGAAACAAGGAGGAAACAGAGAGGAAACAAAGAGGAAACAGAGAGGAAACAAGGAAGAGACAAGGAGGAAACAAGGAGGAAACAAGGAAGAGACAAGGAGGAAACAAGGAGGAAACAAGGAGGAAGCAAAGAGGAAACAAGGAGGAAACATGGAGGAAACATAGAGGAAACATGGAGGAAACATAGAGGAAACATGGAGGAAACAAGGAGGAAACATGGAGGAAACAAGGAGGAAGCAA
>CAEFZY010030893.1:0-16734 GCA_903066815.1 Brachyrhaphis roseni
AAATATACATTTGGTTTGCATTTCCCCGCATGATGGCAATGATATAGTAGGATCCAATTAAATTATTGATTAATATGCGTTGTTGCTATGTTGTTGTACGGAGCTTTAAGATCTTGTTCAATGTGCCCTTTTTTAACTTTGAGCCCCTGCCCCTCCATAGGTCTCTGCACGGCCCTGGCCACGCTGATGTCACACGCAGAGATGAATGGCCTCTGCTCTCAGATCACTAAGTAATTCGGCCAATGATGAATTGCCGCTCTCAGTGACTCCCACACAGGAATCATTTGTCCCTGAAGCCAAAACTTAGACGAGGAAAAAAAAAAATAAACAAACAAGAAAAAACCCCAAAGGCCTCTGGCAGCAGCATCCAGTCATCTGTTACCGTGTTGCTATCCGACGTACGTCCAGACCCAACTCACCTCCTCCACAGAGTGAGGCCAATAAATAGATAAGACAACCGTCCGTTTAATCACATCTACCAATGATAATCAGTATTTGGACTTCCAGAACCCACTGGTTTACATGCTTTTCTGAATTATTGCCAGTTAATGTGGTATTTTACAGCCAGAAAATCTAAGAAGCACAAAACATATCTAGAAATCTTTTTAAGCAAATTAGTTTATGCTTTTTTGAAAACATATTTTCTTTTTTGACAAAGAAATATCTTTCTGAGAATGGGTCAAACGGTTGAGTCAAGTGTATAGTTTCTTCTGTCTTGAATTTAATTGCAAGTGACATTAAAAAAAGGTTTTAAAAGCCTTAAATTCGACCTGCCAAGATAACAGTTCAATATTTTTTTGTCAGTCAAATCACCACAGTTTTCATCTATGTGCTGCCAAAATGCATCTGTGTGAAACATTTGTTCAATATCATTTAACTTTAAGAAGTACTCATCAATTTTAGAGACTGATATTTATTCATATTTTAAGCATAATTTTAACCCTTTGAGAATATTCCTGGTCTTAAAATGAAAATGAGTCTGACACCCCTGCTCTAGATTTTCCACAGATATAAAGACATTGGACAAAAGTGTGACTTTTAGCTGCTTCCATTCACTTACAATAGCGGTACACTTGTTGGGAGCCGTCTGGTTGCCGAGCGACTCAATTCAGACAACATGTCTCCTCCTAAATGGATAAGTCATCATATAAATCTTTCCCTTTTCAGGTCGCATTGAAGATGAAAACTCTGCAATCTGATTGAGTTAAACACTGAGGCTAGAGTTTAGTACTTTATTCCACTCTTTCTGTACAGATTTCTCAGTTGTGGAGAGCGAAATAAATGTGCAAAAACTTATCACGCGTGAAAATATCTTTTTTCACGCATTCTTGTCCACTTCCCTGTCCTCTTCAGACGCGTAGTTTTCCGTCTCCCGGCGGCCGCCTCTATCAGCCCTCGTCCAGCTCGGCCCCCCCACTCGGAGTTTGTTGCCGGCACATGTAAAACAAATCCCCCAACACAAAGAATGACTTAATGAACTTAATGAGGTTTTCTAATTACAGAGGGAAGTTAGCCCATGTCAAATGGGTCTTTTCTGCCTTCCTTTACATGGATTAAGAGGCAGCCTATTAAATCCAAGCCCACATTACAACAGAGGAACGAGGAGGGAGAGAGGGGGGGAAACACCATCAGTTATATCTGCTGTAACTCTCTTCTGCATTCAGAGGCTCACGCCTTTGCTTAAACCGAACCATGCCGGTGTTTTTACAGCGCAGCACGCAAGCGTTGACTTTAAACTCACTCGGGAACGGAGAACGAAGCATAAAATCAGGGCAGAAAATGTCCTGATGAATGAGTTTGATGCGACATCAATGTTATTGGTGTGTTTTAAGTGGAACTTTAGCGGCTGGACCCTTGCCAGGTTTCCTCCGTCTCTGTTTTTTTGTCGTTATTTGCGCGTCTCATCCCCTGTCTCTTTCACTCCTCCGTGGCAGGGAGGGATGATTTACTCTATCATCATTAACACATCAAAAGAGCCAACTGTGTATTTCAAAGTCATCTGATAACTGATACTCTTTAATGGCCCACTGGAACAGTAATTAATTTCAAAAACATCCCGTTTATTTGTTCTGGAAGTGAATAGCTCCCACCAAAGCGGCATAAATCCTGTCAGTTGCTGCGGCTCAAATTAATTTACGTGTTGCGTCTCCTTGCATCTTTTGAGAATTTAATTATCTCAGCAAACAGGCTCTGGGTGTGCTGAATGTATATTCTATCACTGGAGGACTGGCGCCAAAACAGCACAGGGGCTCCTTTGTCTCCCCCCCGCCTCCTCTGCCTCTGCAACCGCGAACATGGAGGCTCAATTTTAGTAGGAAAAGATGCACAGATGATAGAAACAGTTGGGAGTACATGTAGAGTTCACTAGTTGAACCTGAGACATCCCGAGTTCATGCCTGCTGTTAACTCAGTGGCTCCGAGTTAAATCGGAGGACTTTGGAGAGTGCATTTACAGAGTTAAGACCTTTTAAGGCCTTTTTAAGACTATTAACAATGAACTTTAAGACTTACATCATGACAGATATGTACATAAGAAAATTGCATATCTTATTAAGTAGTTGTGTCCTGCTTTTAGCACAGGATGAATGCAGCATCGTTTGGGTTGGCAACAGAAATCAGCCAATGGCAAAGGCTATAAATTTACATCTTACCCCAGATAGTTAGCTATATTACATTTTACCCTAAGTTATATTAGCAGCTAGCTGCAACTGCCTTGAGTTACAGAATGCAAAGATTAAGTTAGGGAGGAAAAAAACTACATATACAAGGTTAAATAATAAATTTCTTTATTTAATTTAAGACTTTTTAAGCCCTCTGTGAGTGAGCCAATGACATCATCCAGCCAACTAGCTTTAAATTTACATTTTATCCATGATAACTAAATAGCTAGCTGGGGTATATTAGCAACTAGATTGAGGTAGCTGCAACCGCCTTGAGTTACAGAACGCAATGATTAAGTTTACGAGAGAAAAAAAACCCTACATATACGAGGTTAAATAATTTAAGATCTGTCGTTGATGAATTTAAGGCCAACTAAAATATTTTTATTGAATTTAAGGCATTTTAAGCCTTGTGCAAATGAGCCAAAAGAGATGAACATCATCCAGCCAACAGACTATAAATTTACATTTTACCAGTGATGGAGACAAAAAAGCTAGCCAGTGAGCTAGTGTATGTTAGCAGCTAGTTATTGTTAGCGGCTCATTTGTTTAAATATGTTAGAAGGCGATGAGGGAATGTTTATTTCATAAGATATCTTGTTTTTCTGAAGCTTTAAAGCAACAGACTGATGCATAATACTGTGATAAGAGTGTTAATATCAATGTTTTAGACTATTCTTGAACAATCAGTAGGTTTCCTTTAGTCAATGAAGGTAAAGTAGTTGTATTTAGCTATGTGCTAGGTCTACATAAATATGGAAAAAGAAAATAAGTGTCAGTATGAACAAGCACTGATATTTTCCCACTTTGTTCTGTAACACATTGTCTATTCATGTATACATACAGATATTTTTTCATAAATTCATAGTAAAGTTTCATAAATAAATTTTACAATTTGGCTACAACTTTTCAGAGAATCAGGAGAATTTGAGTCATGAAAGGACAGCATTTTGATTTGAAGTCATTTCCCTGTGAATGCCAGTAGAAATCCAAAATCTGCTTATTGCTGCTGCTGCCATTAAGAGCAGAAAGTGGTTCATAAAAATTTAGATCCATTGGCAATTTGCAAGCTTTAATTTGATTTCTTGTCATGTATTCTGGTGCCGTTTTTAGACTCGCATTTTGTATTTAAAGTTGTTTTATTTGAAGCTAATGAGTCAAGCTTGGGGAAAATTTATCCAAGATGATTAAATTAGGGGAGAACAGATACTCCCACACTGAGAGACAGATTTCAAGCTGTTTCTCACTCCAAATCATTTTTTTTCCCCCACTGGGTAATCTGTTGTTTTCAGCCACTTTTTTTTTCAAATTTGTTTCACTCATTTATCTTTTATTGTATCGTAACCTCTGCACCCATTTATTGATTTAAAGCCACACCAAAGTGTTTTTTTTTTTTTATTAGTTTTGTGGATAAAAACTTTTCTTGTTGTCATTCATTAAAGGACAAATCACACATTAAATCAGCCGTGAGTGATGGGCCGGAGGTGAAATGTGGCAGTAAGAGTTACAGCTCCCCGTCAGCTTTGTTTTGACAGACCGTCCTGGCGCCGCGCACACATGCAAACAAACAGACACGCACAGAGTCAGCATGAGTCGTCGGGGATTTTCTCACAAATCGGACCCCTAAAGGGAAAGGGGCCAGCATAAATCAGCTGGTGTCAGGGCTACAGACACCCACGGCTCCTTATCGCCACACGCAGGCGGGCACACTCACAGATTGATAGGTAGATAGTGGCTCTGAAAGGCCGAGTGACAGGCAGCCAGGTAGAGAGGCTCAGAGAAGCAGGCAGAGGGAGGCAGAAAGGCACCGGGAACAGTTCAAGGACAACCATCACACACCTACAGGATTCATTTTTACTTAATGACCCTCGATTGGGAAGTCTTACTTTATCGTACACCGATAAAACGAGCTGTTTGAATTTAATCATTAAAAAAAAAAATTTTTCATTTGCATGCGGTTATAACAACTTAATTTGTTAAATGAATTATTTTTAATACTACTTAGAATGTACATCCTCAGCTAACAAAATTTAAATTTAAATAATTCTGCATGAAAAATAACCAAAACATAAGACTTTTCTGAAACTGCAACAAACTTTATAAATCTATTGTAATAATGTAGCAAGTAAATATTTCAGCTAAGATGTGTCATTCATGGCTAATGATCACCTCGGAGGGTTAGAAGCTAATATTGTTAGCCAACTTGCTAGCAAGGTTGCCTTGCTAACAAATTTTCTAGAAAGCAGCATTGGCTGCTAAAGTTGGTTTCTTGCTAGCAAAATAGCTTAGCAACATTGCTAATGACTCTAGCACTAGCACTGTTGCTAAGCTAGCTAAAACTGGATACAAACCTGCGACACAGAAACTTTCTCATCTACTTGTCCAGTGGCAGGCTTTCACATTTATTAACATAGTGATGAAGTCATTAATAATACAACTTGCATAGTCAAATCAGGCTCTGTGCTGAGCTTCACAAACCATGAACAACGGCTAACAGAATAAATTTTTTCCATTAAATTTTATTCAAAACGTTAAACAAAATGCATACAAAATGGTTTTCTACTATGGTGAAATAGTTTTCTACTATCACATTCACAAACTAGAATACTCAATAAAAATTTGCATAAGTTTATTGGGTAGTGTGTAGCTACCCTTCAACATTTCTTTTTTAGCAGAAAGCTAGTTCTAGAAACATCAGTTTGAAATTTGACGATCGTATTTTGTGGCGTTAATCACATGATGAAACACATTTTAAAATAATCTCTCTGTTTAGCAAACTTGACTGATACCAGAGCTGGTTTTAAAGTGGTTTTCTGTTAAGAGAACCGAACTGTCTGGGCGTTCCAGAGAGTCGCCAGAGAGCGACATCATCGTGACACATAAAAACACGTCTTTGAACAGACGTCTGTTCCTCCCTCTGGGCTCTTCTGAATATCAGTGAAGGATCAGCGAGACGGAGACGGTTTATCCTTACAGATTATGGTGTTTGTTCTCTTTTTTTCCCCCTGAGAATTGATGTCTCAATGTACCCAATCTAGTTTATAAATTCTCTTTTGGGCAACAGTCAAAGCTGGCTACACTTTACAACGCTGACCTGTGTTAAGATTCCAGGCAAATAAAAGTCCCCTGTTGTGAAAAGTAGTGGCTTTTCCCAGTGGCTGAACGGTATGTATGACAGCACTGCAGATGGTAATTATATACAATGTCTCAGTCGGGAAAAAAAAAAAACGTCGCTGTTAAGCTACAGGCTCAGGATCCTCCCTGAAAACACTTTCTGTGAAAATATGTTGAGATCAACACTGTGGGATTTTTAAGCCACTGGTCTTAATTTTTGGTTGGTTTCCAGTTCACATGAATAATCATAATGTGGTCGAAGCCTCACAAAAATATTGTATGGAAACCTCAAAAATCTTGTAAGTTTTTGCAGATTAGTCTCACCTGGTAAAAACCAGCCTGTATTTCTATGCTTTTCTTTGTGGAGAGGGTCTGGGCTCCCGGCTATTTAGAAACGATTGCTTGCTGAACCGTGTTGAAGCTTTTAAACTTTACTCACGTTTTCCCGTCACGTATGGAGTGCGTCAGTTCAACATCGCCAGGAATTGAAAATTACAGGCAGACAACAATCCTAAAACGGTGCAGAAAATCAATGTCACCGTTCACAATTTGTCCTTCCGTTTGCTGATTGGCCTTGTAAGAAATTCTGCCAGAGAAATTCACTTCAATGGAAGAAAGCCGAGACGAGCAATGAAGAGAGAGGAATTACACTAGAAGATAATCGATAGGCTAAGATTAACGACAAAAGTAGTGCATGGAGCTATTACCCAGAAAAGCAAAATGCACCATCAAACATGTCTGCATAAGCAGTTATGAGGTACAGTGGCAAAACTTTAATCTGTGGCTTCGCAAGTTACTCAACAGGTTGTTGCTAGGTAACCAAAAGAGTGAGCGAATTAGTTGATGTCACCAATCTTGCTTAGAGAGAGAGAGAGAGGCTGAGCGGCTGAAGTCTTGAATATTTTATGTATTTAATATTGGAAATTCTACAAGGCATTTTATCTATTGGTATAAACATATAACATGCTTATCGCAATATATATTGTTACCAATTTAATGTCCAATTCTATCTGGAACTACAGAATGTGACGACAAAACAAAATTTAAAAAAAATCTAACGCGTGTGAACACAATACACGAGATTTTGTGAAGCTAGAGTGAGGAGTTTATTGTCCACATTGGTAAAGCCGACATCTTGAGGACAAATGCACGAAGCAAGTCTTCCATACAGACCGCAGCGCTGCAGGGCTCCCCTCCCTCACATCTCCTCTGCCGTTTGGAGCTAAACAGACAGAGGCTTGTGTTACTGTCAGAGCGCATTTGATGCACACTGTGTTATAAACAGCTACACTGAGTGGCTCCTCACCCATCAGAGCCCACCTAGAACAAATCGAGGCCGTTGTTCCGTTTCATGGTCCTGTCTGCCGCGCGTCGTCCGCTGAAGGTAACTCTGTGCTTTCCTAACAGAGGGCTCTCTCATCTATTATTCACTTTCGCAGTTCTCCTTCTGCTTTTATCTCTTTGTCTTCTCTGTTTATTTATTTTTTGTCTTTTTTAACATTTTCTTATGACGTTGGGTACTCTGGGTCAGATATCACAAAACTCTCTCTGTCCGGCAGCCGCTGCAACCTGCCGACGACTAAATGCGATGTGTCATCTTGGGGAAAAAGTCAGCTGTCCACTGGAGATCAAAGCAAGTGAAACTATGGAGTGACTCAGAGCAGACACGTCAGGGACCAAAGAGCAGCAGACACACACACACACCGACACACACACGGCGATGTGAGTTTGCCAACTCTGCGCAGACAATCAGAACCTATTGAAAATAATGACGATATTGTGATATGTTTTTAGAGCCTTTGGAGATGTGTCATGCGTCTCCTAGCAACTGATTGGTATCATAGAAGTCCACTGGAGATATTTATGTCAATTAATATTTATATATATAATAGTAATGACTAATCAAAACTTAATTTGGAAAACACAGTGCTTTGTGATCACTCTAAAGATCGATACAAAGCTGAGTTTTAAAATATCCAATATCAAGAGCGTACATTTTCAATGTGAGAGTAGCATTTCATACATTTGTAATGTTTGCTCTGAAAATGTCTGCGATCTACTCGGTCAGCTTAACAAAATGTGACTGAAACTCTATAGTATTCAAATCTGAAAAATGAATTTGGCAGACTATTAACTATTGAAGGAAAGACAGTATTCCTGTCTAGGTTATATGTGGATTAAAGTTATCCTATAAACAGTTGTGGGTAGTAGATGGTAATAGGGGAATTATTTCATTTGTTTACTGCTACATTGTTTTCTGTTGTAGTTGGTTAATTAGAAAAAATAAAAAAAAACACTTGAATTTGTCTAAAATCTTTGCCCTGTATTTTATCTCAATCACAATCAACTGAAGTCAAATCTTCAAATTATCCAATGATAATGACAATGTTTAAGTATCGTATCCGTGTTGCTCTCGGCTATATCTATTTATGTCGCATTGGTAGTGGGTAAACCCCTACTTCACCCACAAACCTTCTCAGGTTTTGTCATCTTTGCTTTGTTAAAACTGAAGTTTAATGTGGGAATTCTTGACACAAAGGTCGCGGCGTGTCTCGAATGCATCGATAAAATGAAGGAGTGAAATGAGTTTTATGCAATAGACCAGAAAAAAGTTGCGTCTTATTGTGATGGAGAAACAAATTTTTTTGATTAAAAATAGCATGGGAGCTGTGGAGTTTCACAGTTCAGTTGAGAGAATGTGTCAACAACACAACTCTACAAATCTGGCCTTTATCGAAGAGCGCAGAGAAGAAGGACATTGTTGAGAGAAATTTGTGAGACGTCCTATTGGACGTTTGCCACAAGTCCTGTAGGACATGCGGTCAATATGTGGAAAAATGACCAGATACTTCATATCTGGCCAGATGAAGCCAAAATTGAACTTTTTGACCCACATTAAAATTGCTTCGTTTGGCAGAAAAGTTAAACATAACCTTTAACCCTCAAGAAGTTGGATTTTTACGGTCCAACCCGCCAATTTCCGATCAGACGGGATTGCGGTCATGAGCCGATATGTTAGGTCATTAATACTTAATTTTTTACTTTCGTAATTGTTACTTTTGGAGATCTATGATGCTTCTGACTGTCTCTCATGCTATAGCGATGCTTGTTGACTCTGATTCGTGTTTTGTGTGGCAAATGGCCTCCTTCCTTGTTTGTTGTCCTCAGTAAGTCTACAAATGCAACATCGAGTTGCATCCTTGACCAGATTTACGTCGTATTTATTGCAATCTATTTTCGGTCTATTTTATTGCATTTCAAACTGATGTTTTGTTAAGTTTAATCACAGTTTTTTATTTCAGAGAGAAACTCTGCAGGCAAAAAAACCCCCAAAATCTCTACTCTCACATCCAGCATTTTGAGGAGCATTGAAGAGATCCCTCTCCAAATTGTTCAGCCCTGCTCCTTCTTCAAAACGCCAAAGCAGAAGCTCCAGTCACCCCGTCTCCCCAGCCGCGAGTCAGGTGTGCCACTTTCGTAGTCAAAGAGAGTCGTGAATGCGGAACAAATGAAGCCTCCGGTGCGCCGATTCAAACTTTCACGTCTCGATAATGACCTCACTCTCCTTCGCCATTACTCATCATTCATGGAGCCTCTGCTGAGGTGGGAAGCTGCTGCTGCTTTTTCCAGTATGAGACAGAAGGTGATTGGGAGGACTGGGGAGGGTTGACGGGTTTCGTGTGACTGAAATAAAGTCATTTGGAGTAGTTTGGATTACGAATCCCTCTCAGAGTAGTAGCCGTATTTACCTCCGTGTGGCATTTGCCTGTGGTTTGAAAAGCATATTTTTAGTCTAAACCTTAAACATGGATTGATTTCTGTAGGACTTGATGATGGATGGGTTGCGAAACAAAATCTCAACCCTTGATCTCTCTGTCTATTGAGGCGTTCACAATCTTCAACATACTGTAGATGAACAGCAAAGAGTTGTTGTTTTCCCATAAGACTCTTTCATAAAAGGATGTAAACTGAAAATCAGGAAAAACAAAAAATTGTGCAGGAATGACGTTTTGTTTTTTTAATCTCACCAAAAAATGCATATTGGTTTCCAATCCCATTAAAGCTGAGATCACACATCGCCACGTATTTGCACTTTTTGCTGGTCAGGCGCAAAATGGTGTGTTTTTTTCGAGGACCGGAAGGAATGTAAACAAAATTACCTCAAAGATACAACAACTATCCAACAATATGAGGGTTGTGAAAACAATTTCAAGTCCGTTATTCCATCATGAGGAGATTTTTGTCAGCATTTAGGAAAGTTCTCAACCCTTCCCAACAAATTTACCCTCAGGTAAAGCCATGCAACATACAGAGAGCATAAAGAAGTCAAAAGCTTAATTTCAGACTGAATTTTCTGTTTTTTATGTGGAAAATGTTTGAGGGGTTTTTTTTGGTGCTGAGTCCTAATAGATGCTAAGTGATTTCTGCTCTGACATCTAGTAGAGCTGTTGTCAGTCAGTTGCTATGGCAAAGGGTCTGTGAAGAGTACGAGTGGTTTTGAGTTGTTTTTCTGTGTTCTCTATGTTGTGGCGCGTTGCACTAAGTTAATTGATTTACTGCAGCAGTGCGGCTATGGATCTCAACCAAAAGAATCGTATTTTTGCCCTCCAGCATTGTGCACTTCAGCGAAATTTCTACCTGTAAACAATATGCAATGTGCCTCTGATTATTTTTTCCGCCCTCCAGTCAGTGAAAAAAAAAACTCTCAAGGGGATTACATTTGTGTTATTTGTAACATGTTTTGCATTCCTATCCTGCCACCCCTGATGATATGAAGAAGCTCTCTGGACCATACAGCCTTTGACCTATGGGCACGTTCCAGGTCAGATGGAACTTATTACTAATCCGCAAGAGAACCGTCTTTGAAACCACAGCGTTTGTGTGGATTCTGGGCTTAGTATGCGGGGACAGACAGCACCCGAGATTATTTTTTATGATGACACAAGACATACCATCATCCTGTTGGCGCCAAATCAGAGAAACGACAGCAAAACCCTTTTAGCTTGTCTACACGCGAGCGTTCTGCGGCTCTATTATTCAGTATGTTGGTGACAGTTTGAGAACTAAATATATCTGCTCTTGTTCCCTTCAGCTCTGCTTGACTGTACATTCATTTCAAGTGAATTTTTTTCTCCCTCTCTTTCTTTCAAATGAGCAGGTGAACAATGGCAAAGCCTCAAAAAGGAGAAGTTTACTTGGCACCTCTGAATCAAATCAGTTACCGAAGTGACTGAGTGTGTATGTTAGAAAGATCTGTCAGCTTTTGTTTTATTAATTCCACCTAAGGAGTTTTTTTCTCCCCTTGGAAAGAGTTTCTCCTCTGGTTGTGTTAGAACTGATCAAAACAAAAATACTTAACAGATAGATTAAATGTTTAATGTGAAAAATAATAACGTCAAGCTTTTCCCCGTGGAGGATGTAGACTTTAGGGACCTGGATTTGCACAACAGCAGGGAAAAAAAAAAAAATCAGACTCTTGTTTCCTCTTCACATTAAGTCAATTCTGATATTTTCATTTCCAAGACACTGAGTGCACAGGAATCCCCCCCCCCCCATCATTTCTGCAGGCAGTATTATCACAGCATCAACATTTACCGCAACATTAGTGTCACTCTTAAGTAGCCGAGGAAAGTGCTTGTCGTCCGATAAAAGTGCTTTTCTTCCCTCCATGAAAATAAATTTATGTACCAGCACAGAGCCATTTTCATTTCACCCAGAAGTCACTTTTTTTTTTTTTGTCCCCTTTCAGTCTTGTTTTGTATTTCATACATACTAAACATGTCTAAACATCAAAAACTTCTTTTTAGCAAAATTGGTCAACATCCTATAATGGTGCTTTCACAGTATAGCGTACCATTAAAAAACCACATGCAGTTTTATTTGTTTTTTTGTTACTTATAGATGTTTATAATTGTCAAACACATTTGAATTTCAGACAAAGAAATCCTGAGTTATTACACACCAATTTGGCCCTACAGTAAATCCTGAATTAAACCACTTTTAGATCAGTTTTGCAAGACATAAAGAGAAGCTTTAAGTCATGTTTTGACATGAAGTAGAGGCTGAAACATCTCAAGAAGCAACACATCTTGACCCTTCCAGACTGAACCAAATTTGCAGTACCGTAGTTCTGCCACACTTTGCTCTATCTCAAAAATTCCAACGGTTTCTTAAAGGGGAGACGTTGCGCTTTACAGCCAATATCGGGTTATTACAGTAATTTCACCACCACCGTAGCAGGGAGTCAGAAATTGATCTGAGGGGCATTCTTCTCATATATATTAAATTGCATTAATAACTCAGTAGATATTGAAAGTTCCGGTTGTTGTGGATAAATGGGCAAATATGTTTAATCACAGGACATTTAAAGAACTGCGTACAATTAAAATAAGCAAAAATATCCAGGTAGAGATTTGAAACTTGAAACCTAGGGTTAATGTCTGTTTCCAATTCGCTTTGATAAATTAGGCTGATCATAATAGTAGCGCTATTGTTGCATCAACAGAAATCAGAAGCAATTTTCATTTCATCCCATATCATAGAATCGGACTATAAATCTGACTCATTAGCTGCACAGACAGTCTATCTTTTTGTATTTTGTTCTTAATAGACAAATAGATTATCTTTCCTTCTCTCCTTGAAAACTGCAGGTTCAAAAGTTGCTTTGTTAGGAATTTACACACTCCACATTCTACCGCCCCATCCACCCACAGTCAGACGGCTCGTGTGCTTGACTCCCGAAACTTCTGACTAGCCATGTTCTTCAAACATCATGCCGCAACCAAAGCATGGCAGGAAGACAGATAGTCCCTTCAATGTACAGTGACAAACAAATTAGTGCAAAGATGCCGCTCGCTGCATACCAGATGTGTCGGGCTCCGTGGCACGGAACAGCCGATGAAAAACTGCCCGCGTCCCATCTGTGCCGTGCAGCCAGCGTCAGTGCAGCAATTTGCATTGAACAAAGTAGTGCAAACAGTCCACCTGATTATATGTGTCATGATGTGAGGAGTGCAACGCTGGTGGAGGAGATCACACAGGAGTTGTATTTGATTAGGGGTGTCATTTAACTGGGACGGAAAAGATAAGTGAGAGAAATGCTGTTCCCTCTCTTGGTATCACATTTTCAAAAAGCTTTGTGGGTTTTTTTTGCTAGGCATGGTGTGTTCACCAATCGGAAACGCCATGATATGCACCATGAAATCATCCGATTTCAGTCACCAGTAAATCTCTTTTTTGGACATAGAAATTTTCCCCTAATTAACAATAAAATACCCAAAAACGTGTACTAGATTAAGAGTAGCTCTACTTCAATATACTTTTACTCAAGTAAAAAGAAAAACTATCCATCCAAGAAAATACTCAAGTAAGAATAAAAAAGTAGTTGGTAAAAAAGGCTATTCGAGCACTGCATAACTGATCAAAAGTATCAATTTTTGATGTTTAAAGGGACGTTATTATGTATTTTCCAGGCATATGGGGACATTTTATAGCCAAATCAAGTAACTATGTTACTTTCAGTTGTTATAAAAATGCTTTCTATATCAGGTATGACTATAAAAAAATTAACTTCATAATTTAACGCCTTGAAATTGGGCCTCTGTTGCTTTAACAAGCTCCTGCTCTTTCTGAAACCACCTACACGCCATCACAGCATCGCTCTTCTATTAACTCATTAACAACATTTTTACCGGCGTTGCACTGAGAAGTAGCTCTGACTCATTAGCTGCACAGTCTGTTTTTTGAGAAGTGGTATTACATTTGCTGTAGTGGCTCAGCAGATGTTCCACCGGGTGTTTGCTAATTGCTCCTGGCTAGTCTGAAGGAGCAGATTGGTGGAGACGTCGGGGAGGGCTGTCCTGTGAGGTGGAAGCTTGGAAAGCTCCAAAGACTCAAAGGCGGAGCTAGGCTCACCCAGACGTTTTGAACAGCTGAATGAGAAATCCTTTAATCTCCCGTGGCAACCAAACATACATGAAAGAATCAAGGCAGCACTCCGTGTATGTGTTTGATAAACGACTTTTTGTAAAACTCAAAAAGTCGATTTTACAAAATACCGCCTCTTTAAGGCTACAAACACATCCCTAGCAGGGGTATCAACCAGCATGGATTTTGCTGTAGGTTACAGTATGAAGCATTTGTTTTCTTTGAGACTCTCTTTCCAGTGGTTGTACTCCTCTCCAGTGTTTTCCCTTTAGCTGACACTGCCAGGTCTCTTGCACTGAAACGACTGGCATCTAACCTCACACCCACCGGTTGACTCCCACACGCTCTGAGATCGGAGACCACATGCAGGGGGAGGAGGGGTCGCGTCACCATCTGAACACCGGGTCAGGTTGCTCATCCGCCTATCGCTGAGGCAGCCAACAAAGCGGAACATCGCTCATCCCCCCTCTTTTGCCTGCGACTCGGCAGTGGGAAGCGATCCGTGCCCAAATCCGTTGAAAGTCAAGAGCAAAGGCCTCGCCAGGCAAACCCGAGCGCTTGAAATTCAAGCAGATGACAGCGCCACACTCGCTGACAGAAACAGGGATAACAGTGGGAGGGGAGAGGAGCTTCGGCGGTGGCGCTTCCTGACCTGCTTAGTGTCATTACGCCGCAGACTTATCTCGCTCGCTCTGCCTTGTAAATACACTCGAGTGCTTGTTATCAAACGAGCAGCGCGACAAACCTCATCCAGGTTCGAGCCTTCGGCTTCCTCGGCGTGCTTGTAAATGAGTCATTCTCATGGATGACAACCAACATTAATATTCTGTTAAGCAGGGGAGCGGGTGCACATTAAATCCTCCTGTTATCAGGCTGCCATCATGGGCTGCACACAAGTTTTTTTTTTTTGTTGTTTCTTTTTTCAGGGGGTTATGACTAGGGGAGGGAATCAGACCTGTTTGCTTTTTATTGCTGAAAGGTATAGAACAGAAGACGACTAGAGAGCATCTTGGTTTGCCTTTTTCTGCTCCTGCTCAAGCAGACATGCCAATGGGGCTAAGTTGGCCTTTTGGGTCCGATGGCTCTGTGTTGCAGGCGTTTAGAGCACCCCGAGGTGCCATTGTTCAGTCATTGCCGTTCTGGTGCTAAAAGCTTTTGGAGTCAAGCTCAATGGCATTCACAGGTAGAAGACTTTTTTTGCGGAATGCCTCTTCATTCCTACAAGAAAAAAGCATTTTTATATCGCTCTTGCCTGGGATGTGGCATAAAAAGGCTTTTATCTGGGCTGCGCTCTCGAGCCTAGCTAGTGCCTGCATTGTGGCTGTAAGTGCGGCTCTCTGAGGTGAGTGCTCACAGAGATGTGAGGGGTGTTAGGCGGAGATGCGGACGGAGAGAGCCCGAGCCTCGGTTTGATCGTAGGGGCGAGAGAGACGGCCGTCATGCATGCTGAGCGCGTCCCCGCGGCTCCTCGCCTCAGCAGCTGGAGTGGGTTCCTCTGAGACTCGCTGTCAGGATGGGGGGGGGGGGAGCTGAGAGAAAAAGTGGTTTCAATTTCTTACCTGAACTGCTGTATGATTAAGCGATTCACTGTCCGGTTTCTGTGTCCATTCTTCAGTGGGATTCGGTGCCGTAGTCTGTGGATATTGCAGTGTCACTTTGGGTGGAGTGGCCCCCCCTGCCACCGGTACCTGTACATGCAGACGTGCCTGGTTGGATCCTGTCTGGTTTTTTTTCTGCACAGTTGAACATTAGGACTGGTGAGAGCAAGAAATACAAAAAGCATCCAGGTCAAAATAACTCTGCTTACAGTGGGGGAAATAAGTATTTAACATTTGTTCACTGCATTTCCATTGACCATGTAGTTGCACAAATTGACATTTTGAAAATAAATTTGCCTAATGGAAGCAGTCCATTTTCAAAAAATAAAAAACTAGTTTTTTGCAATTTCTGGGGCGATATTGAAATTGGAACACTTTTTTCGCGTTACACAAGTCACATAATCAATGACCAGATGTTGCCACTGGCGCAAACCACGAAGATGACAACAGGAAGTAGTCGGAGCATCACGACTACACGATTTTTATTAATTGAACACACTTATTCACATGTGATTTTAATTGCATTTCGTATTAAATGGAAACACTGTAATTGCAAACATTTTGGGGTTTTTTGTTTTACCCCACCAGGGGGCTTTTTTGTGGGCTCTCGTGTCCCTTATTTGATAGTAGGCTGACAGGAAAGAGGTAATGAGAGGGGGGAAGACATGCGGCAAATATCGCCGGGTCCTGGAGTCGAACCCGCGACAGCCGCATCGAGGACTCAAGGGCTCCAAACGTGGGTCGCGCTAACCCCTACGCCACCACAGCACGCCCCAAACGTTTTGGGGGTTTTTACATTCGCTGAATGTTGACAAAGTTTTACACACATTTATAATGGATATGCACGTGACTATATTTATAAAAGGGGTGATTGACATTAAATTCAGAGAATATGTCAGTGTGATCTCAAGTCATCTGCTCCATAAATGTAGAGGAGCATTTCGTTCTACATGTAATTAAGTAGAAGGAAATGGAGAATAAGTGAAGCTGAAGGAAAGTTACTGAAATCTTTATGCATTTTAAACATAATTTGCTAACTGCTGGCTAAAATCGACTAGCAGTGATATTAGCTGACCTAGCCAAAGCTAGTTTATTATCATTTTTAAGGTATCACACCACAGCCTTTTTATATTGTAGATAAGAGAAGAGTAATCCAGATCCTGTTTACAAACGTATTTCTAAACCTCTGAATATGTAGCGGATCGATTATCAGTAAGTGAAAAGAACCTAATTTTACTCGTAGCTTATGCCGAGTGAGAACTATGTGGAAGATTACACATCTTCCACATCACATCATATTGTTATGCATATTCTTGAATGGATGGTTCGTATTTCTCATTCTGCTCTCGATATTTTCTAGTTGATCCTCTTTTTAGTCCCTATTGGTTTGTTTTATATATATATATATATATATATATATATATATATATATAAAT
>CAEFZY010030896.1:0-16691 GCA_903066815.1 Brachyrhaphis roseni
GCAAAAGGATACAAGCAGGTCCAGGATGACACAGCCAATCGATGACAGCAGCCAAGGCATAACTCTGATAAGAAATCCGAACCGGACGTCATGTAAGAGGATGGCTGCAGTGTAGAGGGCACCAGATACGGAGCACAAAAATCCAGAGACAATAAACATCTGGGTCAAGTTCTGTCCTCTCCTCTGACAGAAACAAAAACAGTTTATAAAAGCAAATGAGCTTTAGGATCATGGTTCTATAACGTTCTGGCGCTGTCTCTTACTGCTCTGCAGAGTGCAGGGAACCTGGAGGTCCAGGCAATCACAGAGGCCAACAGGCCCAGGATGTAACCAAGGATTTCTTTGCTGTCCTTTGGAATTATGAGAAGAATTATTAGCATTTGAGCTTCACATAAAAGGCTCCTCAACTCCAAAGATGAAACAGTGTTTTGAATTTAAGTTACATTATTAATTTAGTTTTAGACTAGCAGAAAATAACAAATACATAATTTGTTCCCCATTGCTTTATCTAGGTCTATTAAAAATACCAAACATAATCCAACAAAAACATCACTTGTGAACCAAGAATGTGTTTCCCTAAGAAGTTTTATTGGAAAACATAAACCAAGGATGGCACTTCTCTCCAAATCTATCAGTTCTTTACTTGAGTTTTTCATTGACATTTCTTAAACAACCACAAACTTTTATGTGTTTAATTACGATTTTATGGAGCAGACCAACATAAATAAAAGCCCAAAATAGAAGAAAAACAATGAGTGGTTTTCCAACATGTTCAATAAATAAAATTATGAAGAATCAGTCATGCTTTTGTATTCAACCTGTACACCATCCTCACCATCATCAGGCTCCAGCTGGAGATTTGAATGAAGCTGTGCAGCAGCTTCCTTCCGCTGATGGATCTAATCGTTATAGGTTTATCAACTCTAGACTTCAGGAACCCTCCTGCAACCACCATCAACACACCCACAGCCAGAAAATGCTGCCTCCTGCGCCTCTTCACCGCCCTCAGCCTCCGCTCTGCAGGAGAACACCAGAGAATTGTTCTTTAAGTAAAGGGAGACTGGAAACAAATTCTCCATGTATTCATTTGTGTGTTTATCAGGAGGTTTACTGATAAGTTTCCCTTTTAGGTTTGCCTACATGGTTTGCCCTGCGTGAGGCCAACACTTTACACACCTGAGCCACTATGCTGCACTTTGTCTTTAGCATACTGTGAGCAGGTCATATTGTTTGGAAAAGATGGAGCTTTATTTTAACTTACGAGTTTTGGAGTTCCAACACAGGAACACCGGAAGGCAGCACAAGATACAGTGCACACCATCCATTAAAGCAGCAAAAGCAGCCATAGAAATCTACAGACAGATATAATTTACATCAGGTATATTTTAAAATTATATATTTTAAAATGTATTTTAAAATAAAACTGTTACCTGTAGGTGAAACTGCCTAGCCAGAACTGCTCCCACAGTGCTGCATAGGTTACCCAGAAAACTGTAGAAGACTATCATGGTTTCTTTTGAATATTCTCCTCTTAATTTACACTTCCGACACACGACCCTGAAACGGTAACATTGGCTCTATTGCCATTTCTGCTTCTTTAAATCTCCGGATGGGATAGGGGATCCCGCTGTACTTACAAGACGGAGGAGAGCAGCAATAGGACAGCAGAAAGCAACGTGAGACCAGCGGGGACGCACAGGTGGGCCGCGAATGGAGACCCGCAGCTGTCGACCGAGTGAAGCCAAAAGGCACCGAGGCTGGTGAGGAAATGATCAGAGCTTCCTCTGAGCTCATCCTCAGCGGTCGAGACAACTCCATCCATTTTAACTGCAAACTTCTGCTCATTCCGCGAACTAACTAATCCATTCAATTGAGACGCTCAACAAACAGCAAACAGGAAGGATCAGTACTATTCTGAGGAGGGGCTTGGTTACCTGGGACGCAGCTGTACGTTAAGGTTTTCAGCCAATTACCGTAAAGCAATGACGGTAGACGATTTTATCCCGACTTATATTGACGTATGCAAATGATATTACACTTTATCAGCATTTTGGACTCTTTACTGCTTGGTTTTGCAAAGAAATTTGTAAATTAAGTTTATTTTACAAATACAGTTGTATGTTATTTCACATACCCAGCTAAATTAAAGTCTTCCAATGTGTTATCTAACTCAACAAGCAATATACATTAAAATAAGAAGAAAGAAATCAAATGAGTTTCTGGCCAAGGTTGATGCAACTTATTTATTTCAAATCAATGTTTAGATTTAAGTCTTTCAGCAAGAACAAACATCTTTTCACATTTTAATGAGAGCTTCTCTTCATAGAAAAACATTAAGATATTGAATACCAATTTATGGGGCTCAACCTGGGGACATGAACTACCACTCTAGATAAAAAAGGCTCCTATCCAGAGCAATTCAACTGCTTCATAAAGACTTATATGGTTCGTAAGTAACTTTTTTCTGAATAATTGGTGCTTCAGCTCCTAAAGTCATCGTTCAGAGCACTTAATCCCTTAGATCAAAACCCTCTCCACAGCCACAGATGCATCCATCCATCTACATCAGGGTCCTTTAGGATGACATACGAGCTGCTCTTCAAGACATTTCATTTAATCTGAAATCATGTGGGTTTAAAAGAGTTTAGACAATCATCATCAACCATCCAGATGCTTTGTGACCCGTCGCAGTTTCTCCTTCTTGTTTCTGTTTCCGTGTTTTTTCCAGGACTTGCCCTCCGTTGCCTCCGACTCTGAGCTGCCTGGGCCGACTGGTCCGCTGCCTGGTTTGTAGCCCATGATGGACTTAACTCCTTTGGTGAGTGCTCGGACATTATCCTAAAAGGAAAAGTTCACCAAAGGCAAAGAGCTTTAGCTCATGTTGTTTTCAGAGAACCAGTGACGAGTACAAATAGTTGTTGCACTTATTTTACCTGATGGAAGAAGTTTTTGTCAACAACATTTTCTATCCTTTTGATTTTCTGTGGTCTGTTTGTTACGGCAGAGTCGTCCAAGCTGTCCATCGCCCTCTTCTGGAATTTGCTGTGCTGAGCCTGAAAGTCTTCAGGATTAATGTGCGGAGGAGGATGGCAGAACAGGAGCTTACCCTGTGAGGAGTAAACAAAGTCAGTTAGGGGAGATTTGATCAACTTTAGAGACTAAAAGACAAAAATTACTTTTATACAAAGAATTTCTGCCTGTTGGTTAAAAAAATGGAACTTAAAAAAATAAATGAGATGTCTTCACTTTTCCATGAAGGACAGATTAATGCGAATACTCAACTTTCCAACCTGAGCTGTGCAGCTCATCCAACGTTACCATGGACTCTTGGCTGATCACAAATAAACTCTTTCCTTGCCCTCCCTGTCAATTTTTGTGACCAGCCAGTTCACAAGTTTCAGTGGAGCTATGTTTTTTTTTTTATTATTTTGAGATGACGGACTGAACAGTAAACTGTGGGATGTTCAAAACTTTGGATACTGACTTATAGCGTGACTGCTGAGCTGCCTGCTGTGCTTCTCAGTCTTCATGATGCTGTTTATTCTCTAATGTTATCAAACAAACTTGTCACAGAATAGCTGGATTTATACTATGATTCAACGAAGTGAGTTCTATTAGTACTTAGGTGACTTCTAAAAGCACTTGGTTGCACAGTATTTAATTTAGGGCTGTCAGAGTAAATAGGAGGCTTAATATAAATTCACATTATACTTGTGAAAGAGAATAAACTCTTTCACAAGTATAAGATTTTGAAGAAACATAAACCACATTTCTTTAATTTCACAAGTAGCAGAGAAACTTCACAATATTGCAACTTGCATGGGTAAATGTGTTACAGAATGTATTTGTTTACTTTTAATAAAAGTCCCTAAAATTCACCAGTTAGTAAAACTTACATTGACATAATCCTTGAGGATGTACCGAGCTGATCTGGGCTGATCGGGTTGGCCGTGCGATGTCATGAAACCTCTCATATCTGTAGCAACCAGAAAGATACAACTTTGTAAAATTCCTTTAAAAAAGATTAGAACAGGGAAAAGAAAAGAAAGAATGTGTTGTGGTCTCACATCCATACGCCGTCAGCAGCTCCTCAGAAGTGGGGGGCCTGTCAGGGTCTTCATCTTCCCGCGGTCTGATGATGTTGATGCCATACGTCCCTTCTAAAACATATCGAGGGATTGTCTGACATATGTGACAAATCCATTAAGGACTAAAGATACAGATGGCAATGCTATAGTATTTTCTATAATATTCTGGAAAGGATATGAGAGAGACTGCAGGTACATGATCCCTCATCTGGTCGATGGGTAAAATCCCAGAGCAGATCATCTCCGCTTTGGTAGAAACAAACGAGGGCATCACCAGACCGGGGCAGTCACAGAGACACAGACCTGGCTCCACATACAGAGTCTGAGAGGAGGTACAAGTAGAGCCACTTTAAGCTTTTTACAGCATATGAACTAAATGTAATGTCATGATTGGATTTATACCTGAAAGTGCTTAGTGTGTCCTGGTGTTGCTGAAACAGACACCTTCTTGTTTCGTAAAATAGTGTTGATGGTGGAGCTCTTTCCCACATTAGGATACCCGACCTATCGAATCAAAAATATTAATCTATTTCACAAACTCATTATAGTACAAGCTGTAGAGTTCCGAAATGAGATAAAATGAAGACTATGTCTAAATAGAAATTCAGCATTTTACTAACCAGTCCTATTGTCAGTTGATCTTCTTTCCACCTGGGTCCATTATGTGACGCTTTAAACATCTCTAACAGCTCATCTTTGTGCAGCAGTCGGCTGGAATTATGGAAGGATTCATCCAAAGAACCGGCAGTCTCTCCTTCAGCTTCGTCCTCTTCCTCCTCCTCCGAGCAGGTCTGCCAGTCCTCTTCATCGACGTTTACATTGTCTTGCTGCTCTTCTTCAACACCACTCTTGTCTCCTTCCTGCGCTTTTTCTTCTCCCTTCGACGCTCTTTTGCTTAAGTCCAAACTGTGTGGCGATCCATCTGCTTCTGGATCACTTTCTACACTTTCTGGATCATCAACTTCCATTCCCTGAGAAAAAAAAACCACACCAGGCTGCAGAGTTTACAGGAAGCAGGAATATGAATCCACCAATTTATCTGATACATTTATGTTGCAGCATGCTAAATGTATTCAATTATAGTTCCTCACCTTTTCTTCTGCATCCAGCCTGTTACTCTCAGCCAGAGCAGACCAAAAAACAGCCCTAACACCTTCCTTCTCAAAATACGTGGCCCAGACTTTCCTCTGCTCCCGGGTTAAAAGGTCTGCCTTGTTCACCAGAAGCATGTTCACCTTATTTTGCGACACTTCTTTCACATATAGCTCCTGTTGGGGAAGATGATTAGTATTTAATCCCAAACATCATAATCTAACCTTGATGTAAAAGTTCAACTGATCTTACACTCAATTTTTACACTCAACAAATTCATTTTTGGTCAGACTTTTCATTATGTTACTTTACTTCTTGTAAGAAAAAAAAATCTTAATATGTTAAGATATTTTGACAAACAGGTGAAAAGTTGTTCAGTTTCCTTTCTAACTGAATCTCTTGGGATTAAGTGGGGCCTCACCAGGTCAGGACATCTGAACAGCAGAGGATTCCTGGCATCAACAATCTGAACGACGATGTCACTGAAGGAAAACATAACTATGAACGTGACTTCATAAAGGGCAAAAATGCTTTTCAAAAGTATCCATATCTCTTAATATGAATCAGCTACAACCACAAACTACAATGTATTTTTGGGGGATTTTTGTGCGACTAGATCGCCACAAATTACTGCTTGATTGAAAAGTTAAAAAGAAATTGTGACATTATATAAAAATCTAAAAAGTGTGGTGTACATGTGGTATCTCTAACTAGAATCCAGTGAATCAAACAGATCAAACAGAGTCAACATGTGACAGAAGGTCAGATAAGACCAAAAGTTTGCTTTTTTGGTTACATGCAAAACACTGTGAAGCACAAAGTTTGCTCTGCACACTACCCAGAAAACACCATTCTCTCTATGTCTGTGAAGTATGGCAGTATCATGCTGTTTTGCTCAGCAACAACAGTTAAGCTGAAAAGAGTAATGGGAAGTTGAAAGAATCTTCAACTTCAACAGGGGCCAATCCTGGATCAGAGATTCCCCTTCCTGCGGGACAACATACAGCTATAGCTGCAGTGAACTGGGTTAGATCAAAGCATATTAAGCCCTATTCACATGGGATTAGTTTCACCAAGGGACCATATACTACTTGTAATAATTGTGGAGATTGTCCGTGTTGTTAATCCCATGCAAATCATCCATGTTAGTAATAGGTAAAGTAAAAATTCCACCACAAGTGACCTACTATATTCTGCTGATCTCTGAGGTCCTGTGATAATAGTAATCCAATGCGAATAGACATCTCTGTGATTTGGACAGAAAGGCGAGGAATCCAAAATGTAATTAGGTGTTTTTTGTCTTCCTGGGAGCATTCTTATTTGCTTTTTGCTGAGAATGGAAATTGCATTGAAGTGCATTGAAAACCTTTTGGGTCCCGGGCCAGCAAAACTCTATCAACCCGTAAAGTATGGCATCAAAAAGAAAAGCGTCAAGACAAGGAGCAAAATCAGACGCATATGGTGGTTCACACCATACATTGCACCGTGTGGTAAGAATAATTTCTTCTGTTTGTTGCCTTCAGTAACACAGCACATAGCCTGAAAAGTAGTTTTCAATAGAATAAGTATAAATATCAGTCTCAGGCAAAGCTGGTAGAGGCATATCTCAATAGTGGGGCTCTGTTCCGCAATACTTTGTGGAACCGAGCCCCAATGTATTCTGTCTACTTTCTGTTTCACATATAATCCCAATAAAATACACTGAAGTTTGTGGGACACATTAGAAAACGTTTAAGGAGTATGAATAGTTTTTCAGAGCACTGTATGTTTCATTGAGCACATATGAACTTAATTTTACCTTCTCTCAATGACTCTCCACAGCTGTCGCCAGAATTCAAGGTTCCTCTCAAACGGGGTAAGAATTAACTTCTGTTCCTCCTCCAGTCTTTGGAAAATATCACAAGATTAGATTACAACCAGGGAAGTCTGACACAAACATAACAAGGTCCAGTGTCCACAAAACCTTTGAGTTCTGTAATATTCAGTTGTTTAACATATTGCTTTACTGGTAGAGTCTAGTGTCAAGACAAGAAACAAATTACTGCATACTGAGCAAGTTCTCGTCTCCACTGCAAGAAGCTGTCTTTCTCTGCCTGCTGGAGTAAATCTGGGGTGGTGCTTTCATCCCAGTGAGGGCTGGAGACACACAGAGCAAAACAAAATGAATGTTGAAAGCAAAATGTGGTCAAATATTCAGATCGGACCAGGTATGTTCAGCTTACCGCCGAGGAATTCGGAGGAAATGTTTGTTTTCTTCGTGCAGCTTCTTTAACCTGCTTTTCTCCTCAGCTGTCAGCAGGCCTGCTCTGGCTTCAGCTGGAACAAACTTAATGTTGAGTTTCTCTGAGAAAACAGAAACAAAGAAATGAAAACAGAGAAGCTTATATTTTTTATCTTGTTTGCAGCAAATTCTTGCTTCGCAATAGAATGTTATTGGTTGCACTGAAGGCATAATTAAGAGTCAGACAAGAGTCTTTGACAAGAACTCTATGTGTGAACTGAGTTGTGTTATACCTGCAACAAACTCTGTTCCTGCCAGTTCAGCTGTGGCGAGGAAGTCATCCATAGAGCTCTGCTCTGTCACTGACTGCAGGTTCAAACGACCCCAGTCGTAGCCATCATTCAGTTCACTGGTGTGTAGCTGGAAATGCGGGACAAAACTTTAATTCCAAACCTGACAAAGCTTACATACTGCTCAACCCCAGTTAATCTCACTAATTTGCTGGCCTATACTTTTTCCTTAAGCCATGCTAACTGCCTGACATCTATTTCCACTAGTACATGCTGCTAACTGCGCTCATGTCTTACCCATGAGTCGCCCCTCTTGTTTCCCCTGCTCGCTTGCAGTCTCTCCTTCACCAGAGCTCTGCCGAGTCCAGCTCCTCCTCCCGCTTTCTTCTTCCCCATAACAATGTCTGGAAACGTTCACACCGCAAAATACCGTAGAAATACAAAACCTAAGTAGGGGGGAAAATAAGTTGTCTCCGTCACTAATAGCTGTGACACATGTGGACTGCCTTGTTGTCCTGAGCTGTGGAAGTGGAACCAACCAACTGAGTTACACTTCCGGTATTTACTTCCAAGCAACGAAAAATATTTCCAGTAAATTTTGTTTTAACAAACTATTTTATTGGAAATTATACACATCTTAAAAGATTTTAATATGACTTAGTAAATAATTCTGTCGTTGGAATACTTAAGAATGTGGTTCTTTCCTATTAGGTGTCCAGCTCTTAAATGTGCTCTGTAGAAACGGGAACTAAAATGATTATAGTTCCAACTGTACAGCAAGCAAAAAAAAAAAAAAAAAAAAGCAATATAAAAAGGATCCAATGTTGATCACATAGATATAAAATCATTTTTGGCATATGAGCCTTTGAATAAGATTTGGATTACTATATCTTAAAAAGTGTCGTAAATTATTTTTCCGTAAAAACACTCACACACAAGAGCAGCAAACACTGTTCAAGGTAGAACCGCTAGATGGAAGCATAAACCAGCACAGTAGTAGTTCTTTTTGTTGATAATTGTTTTCAGAATGTACCTGATTAGCTGGTACTTAAAAAGGGTAGTTGGTTTTCTTTAATTTATAGTTCTTTTTTTTTCCTACTTAGTCTTTTAGGCACGCCCCGTAAAATATACCTTTAAGTTTTAAAAATATATTTTCATTTAGGAGAACAAGAGTCTGGTTCTGCAGATGTGCTATATTTTACGTATTGACAGAACATTTACTTTGTAGCATAAAATGAGGGAAGTTAATGCTTATCTTCAACTTCAAACGTAAACATTTTCTTCATAAAACTACATTAAGTTTTATCATTATGTTTTTTTTTTGTTAAATCTCAGAATACTGCACAATCTGTCTGAAAATATAATTATTAATATATTACCGAGCCAGGTTTTGTCATTGCTGGTGACATTTCACCTTTCTGAATACAGTAAATGAGAAGATCATCAACAACATAATTAATTTCCAGCATAAATTTCAACAAGTGAAACAATATACAAGTTCATTATACGCACAATGATACATTTGATACATCTATTTTTGCCATTTTTTAAAATCATGACTTAAAGTTATTGAAAACTTCATTCAGTTTGAGAAAAATTTAATTGTACAACATTCCAGGTAAAATTAAAATTTTATATGTTTTTCTTGTGTCTGAATTAGTTATTTTGAAAAAAACAACCAAAAAAAACCAGTTACTTATTTTTACAGACTTTGTATTTTATTCTATAAAATAGCAGAATTTACACAGTCACCTTTTTGTGTCTGATATACTTTTAAATAAATAAATCAGATATTATAATGAAGTTCCTCAGTACAGTACTAATCTTTCTGTCTTACACTTTTTGACTCTGGAGTCATCTTTGAGTGATGTTTTTAATGAATTACGTCTTACGTTTTTACTTTCACTTCAACAAAATTGAAGTAAAACTACATAAAATCATTTAATGTAATGTTAATTGTTGTTTTTATAGAAACTGTATTTTCTGTTTTCACAATTATCAAAACTAAATGAATGCAAAAGGGCGAAATCTTGTTTTCTTTCTACCTCAATATAAAGATTTGTTGAACTATGGCCTGCATATTCTTGTCAAGAATTTTTTAATTCTCAGTTTTTATACAAATTATACAGACGCCCTGGGAATGAGCATCAATAAAATGGTCCAGTCCCACCCCCTGCCCTCATGCTGTAATGGTCTGTCCCTGTATATAACCGGTGAATGCGCTCTCTGCACAGCATATATCCTCTGCAGTGAGCATTTGCAGCGTTGCGCAGATAATGGACAGGGGCTCTTCGGGTGATGGTCAGATAAAGTACGTTGTCTTTGCGCTCAGCACTCCCAGAGTTGCTCATACATGCCCTGATAGGCTCCCCAAACGCTTCTAGGATTTTAGTAGTAACTTCAAGTTTTTTTGTTTTCTTTCTCCCTCAGTGTTGCTGTTGAACGGGAACAGCGGTAAAATGCTGCCGTGGAAGAAGAACAAGTTCGATCTGATCGAGGAAGACAAGCAGTCCAAGCAGAAGGGCTATGCGGTGAGCCTCAACTACTCCGCGCTCACCTCCTTCGCCAAGTCCTGCCCCGAGAGCGCTCTCAACCGGGTGGGCAGCATGTTCAAGTCCAAGCGGAAAAAGGTGAAGATCACCAGCGAGGACCCCACGTACACGGTGCTGTATCTGGGCAACGCCACCACCATCCAGTCGAAGGGGGACGGCTGTACGGACATGGCGGTGAGCAAGATCTGGGGCAAGAGCGAGATGGGCAAGAACGGCACCAAGATGCGGCTGACCATCAGCTCGCAGGGAATCCGGATGGTGCATGTGGACGACAAAGCCAAGAGGCCGGGACACCTGTACCTGCTGCACCGCATCACCTACTGCGTGGCGGACCCGCGGCTCCCCAAGATCTTCGCGTGGATTTACAGGCACGAGATGAAGCACAAAGCGGTGATGCTGCGCTGCCACGCCGTGCTGGTGTCCAAGCCGGAGAAGGCGAAGGCCATGGCACTGCTGCTGTACCAGACCTCCGCCACGGCTCTGGCGGAGTTCAAGAGACTGAAGCGAAGGGACGACGCCCGGCACCAACAGCAGCAGCTCATCGGGGACCAGACCATCCCGCTGGTCCCGCTCAGGAAGCTGCTCAACGGACAGTGTTACTATAAGCCCCCGGTGGAGCGCAGCCGGAGTGCGCCCAAGCTGGGCTCCATTACCGAGGATCTGGTGGGAGAGGAAGAGGAGGAGAAAGCGATGCACTTCGAGTGTGAAGACATTTTAGACTCGGACTGTGTCAACGAAAAACACGAGTTAACTCAGATCATTAATGACTTGGGGGAGATGAGCATAGGGAACGACGTGCAGACTCTAAAGGCTGACCTCAGGGTTACCAGACTTCTCTCTGGGGAGAGCACAGGGAGCGAGTCCTCTATAGAAAGCAACCAGGAGCTCAACGGGCTCAGCAACGGGCTGGGGGAGGTCAAGGTGCTGGAAGTAGCCTGAATGACTATTGTCTGTGCCTCCCTGTGGCTTTCTTTTTCTGAGCCACATTTTCTCCTTGAGCAACATTTGTAGAGATGCAGCAATCAGGTCTCTACCAGATTCCAGTTTTGACCAGTTCAGATTTTTCTGAGGAAAAAAAGTGCTGCAGGTTCTAACAGATAATAATGGAAATTAAAGAATTATTTGCATTATTATATTACTCTTTCACTCATGTTCATTAAAGTATGATGTTGCTTGATGCCTTCATAGGGAGTGGGAGTTTATGGTTTTAAGCTGCTGTTTGCCTGCATATAATTTATGATTCCAATCGAAGGATGGATTGGTGCATCTCTAAACATTTGTGCTCTTTGTTGGGGAGTTTTTGTCTGATATGTGCCTCTACAACCAAAGGAGAGAAGCTCACTGTATGTTTTGGAACTACTGCCACACACAAACTCCAAATCAAGCTACTGAGTGACACTTTAAGATGTTATAAACACAGAAACAGTGGAAAAATGCATGCACACCTGAGAGATGACCCCTAGTGTGTCTGAGGACATCTGCACTAAATCATCCTTTTTTGTTTTAGAGGATTTCTTGTTGCAGCTTTTGTTCACTTAAGGTTTATTTCTCACTTGAAACATTGTGATCCAAAAATTCTGCATTCCATTTTTTCCATTTTCAGTGCTACTGTGGGTCTGAATAAGTCCCCCCTCGTTTCCCTGTCAGGGCGCTTCTGTGACATCCTGCTTTATTTTTGCACTGTTGTACATGTACATAATGTGTGCCGGTATGTTGTCTCTGACATAAATGTCATATCTTTGCTGTGCAAAAGAGGATACAAACATTTATGTACTAAGTTGTAAATTATGTTTTAGCTATTAAAAAAATTGTATTTTTTAAAAAATATATATGAAATGTGGTTTGATATGTGAACCTCATGGAATTCTCAATAAAAAAAGAAAACATAAACCTTCTGCATCCGTCCTTTTTGTCATATTTGTATAAATAAAAACGAGGACCTGCAAGAGCTTTGAGATCATGTTTCCTCTGAGGAATAATTATGTAAAGAGCAAAATGGCATTTCTCCCTGGTATTTGTCAGGTTTGCAAATGTGCAGTTCAGTTAAAAGGCTTCAATAAATCTTTATCATTTCTAGGCAATTGGCATCCAAGGAGGAGGATGGATAACATTTAGCTAAGCTTCTGGCTTAATGACCGTCCACTCATCCAACCAGCCTCAGAGCAAGCAGGCCACACACAAGGACGTCAGCACAAGCTCAGATTGCCAGAGCATCACAAGGATCTGCTAATATCAAACCAGGTGTGACATCCCAGGTCGTCTTTAGCAGTTTAAACCCACATCCTGCAAAGCGGATTGCACTGAATAATTCACCTTTCATTCGTAAGTCTGTGGTTGTTGATGTGTCGTCTGTTGCTATGACTACACAAAAAATCACCACTGAAAATGGAAATGCCGACCATACAATATGAGCTCAGTTCCCTTTATGGGATATCACAACATTGTGTTGATGTGTGATATAACCACAGAGTTGCATTTCACGCCGCCTCATGAGACCTTTGGTCAGAGGAGGAGTGACTCTGTGACTTCTGCTGGAGCTCTAAATGTGGACGAGCCGTCACTTCCCTTTAACAGTGAACACCAAACGGAAGCAGGCATTCCGTGGTTCTTCAGACTTATTCTTTATCTGCTGATGCTCTGTTCACATTCGTGTTGCAACTCTGTGAATGATATGACAGCTCCTATTACCAAATTAAGTGGCAACATAATTACCTTTTCATTATTTGTCACAGTAGAATCAACCACTTCCATTCATTTTATTATGGGTTTTATGAGATAGATCAACACAAACTATTTCATAACTAAGCGAAAGGGGGAAAAAAGTGATTCACAGAATTGCGACACATCTGTTTCATTTGTATTCGGACTCCCTGAGTCAATACTTTGTGGAACCTCCTTTCACTGAAAATACCGCCTAAAATCTTTTGGGGAATATTTCTTTTAATTCCTTCTTCATTCCTTCTGGCATATGCAAACTGGCAACAGTTTTCAAACCTTACCACAGATTTATAATTACATGTAGGCATTCATATGTACCTGCCTGATCATCCCTTGAAAGGACCGCTATTGGAACTGGGAGCCACCACCTTTACTTCTCATGCTACAGCCTCAAAACATACACACTAGCATGATGCCAGAGACAATCGAAACCATTCCATTGTAGCCCTAGCTTTCTGTTTAGGGTCGTTGACCTACACAGAAAGGGTGAACCTCCATCCCAGTCTCAAGCCTTTTGCTGCTTCTAACACGTGTTCTTCTCCCAATGTCAATATTTAGCTCCATCCCTCTTCCCAAAAACTCTGAACCACTTCCCTGTTCTTGCGGGAAAAGAGTGGTTCCCACTAATGATATTGCTACCATTATGTTTCTTCTTGTCAGTCTCCATAAAGTCCTGATTTGTGGATTGTGTGAGTAATAGCTAACTCAAACTGTGGACCTCTGCAGTTCCTCCAGAGTTACCATGGCCCTCTTGGCTGCTTTTTTGACAAATTCCCTTCATAGCCTGTTAGTCAAGGTAAACAGCTATGATCATATGCATTAATTGGCTAAAATGGTTCCACTGGATGCCATTGAAATTACCAACACTCTGAAACAACCATGGGTTTGTTTCAGCATGTTGAACACAGAAACCCACACTTATTTTCTCTTCCTCCTGTGGTGCCTTTTCTTGTCTACACCAGCTGCAGCTTCTTGAAGTTCCCGAAACCTCAAACCACAGTAACTGTATGACATCATCAGCACCAGCCCATTTTAATGTGATTAGCAGAGAGAGAAAAGAAAGCCAGAGCCAGTGGCCCCGTGTGTGCTGTTCATGCCTCTTACAGCCACTCGCTGCTTTTATAGGTCCGTTTTTCTCCTGACCTACATTCTTACAAAGGATTTGTTGGGTCCCGTCTCTGCAGCATCAGGGGTTAACTGGCTATCAGTCACTCGTGCACCCTTTCCATTCGCACAACTAAATGTCTCAAAGTGTTTGCACAACACGTTTCAGGCTGTCAAGGTGAAGCACAGTTTTCCTGCTGATAAGAGGGGATTGACTAAATAGAGCTTTTGACTTTAACTNCTACTGAATGGGTGAGCCTTAGGTAAAGAGATCCTACGACTCAAGGAAATAGTTTGTTCAAAAGTTAAACTACAGTGTCCTACAAAAATAATGCCATGCTTTGAACCTTGTCACATTTTGTAATGTTATAACAATGAATTTTCTTGGGATTTTATATGATAGACCAACACAACTCATTGAATAGTTTATAATGGTTGATTTTTTTTTTTTTTAAATAAATAACAATCCATTCAGTCATTTTCAACTTTTACCACAGACTCTGAACTTGATTTAGGCCGAGACTTTGGCTGGGCCATTCTAAAACATGAATATGCTATGATCTAAACCAAACCAACTCAGGCTGTATGTTTAAGGTTGTTGCACTGATGGAAGGTGAACCTCTGTAGTATCCTCAAGTGGTTTGGAAACCCTTATAGTTTTTCTCCCAGGATCACCCAGTCCAGTCCTGTTCATCCATCTTTATATCAACTCTGGCATGCTTTTCTCTGCCTGCTGAAGAAAAACTTCACTACAGACCTGATGGTGCCTCCATCAGGTCTGTTATTTTTTGCATATAAATTTGAACAGCATGTATAATTTTCCTCAAACTCACAAATATGCACTACTTTGTGTCTTCCATATACAATCTCAATGAAATTTATGATTATACCTAAAATGTTTAAAAGTAATGTTAGTAGTAATTAGGGGTATCAATATTTTAAAAACTCTATATTAATGCAAACTAAAGCAACATGAAGGATCAAATATATGTTTTCTTTTGTATGCTCTAGTTCTCATTATTTTTGTTTTATTATTTTTGAGTATATGCTTGTAGTTTGTTTCCAAACAACACAATTTTAAAACTAGCATATTTAATTTTTATAATGCTCCAGGGTAAACTTCTCATTTTAATTTAATAGTTTGTCATCTATCATTCAGAAAAAAAGAAATTAGTCAATTATTTTAAATGAATTTGGTTCGTATGTTCTGGAAAGAATCAAAGCAAATGAAACAGTTTTACCAATGAAGGATGAACTAACATATTGGACTCTTTTTACATCTAGCCCTCAAAACGAGGATGGATTTAGTTATTTTATTTTATGGAAAGCAGAAACAAATAAAAGGGGCTCCTGTTACTGACAACAAGATTGATTCATATCACATGCAATGGACATTACTACATGTACATTCAGGGCAGAACCCTAAGTGAAATAATTTCTTAAAGGTCCACAGCGTCTAATCTGGAAAAAGAAAATCCGACTTGTTTCTTATTCATGGAGAAGCATTGTTACGATGATATACTGAAGGAGGAGTGTGGGGAAGGATAGGAGGTTGTTAAGAGCCCAGCATGGTCAGACCAAAGTCAAACTCACCGTCTACATGATCCACTGAGGCAACTCCTGTCACAGTAGTACATGTGTTTTTGTATATATGTGCTTTACAGCAGAATATAAAACATGGTGTTCAGGGCACAGAGGAACTAATATTTAAAGTTCATAAGTTTGGAGAAGGAGGAAATGATTAACAAGCAGCAAAATCTCATTTTATTGACAGAACCCACAAGTCTGTCTATAACCCACTAATTCAGTTTTAAACATATGTGGGCATGTTGAATCTTGAATCTTGCGGAAATATTCTTTAAAAAATAGACCTGCTGTGTGTTATAACTATCTCACAGAAATCAACATTACATCACACTACCATGTTCATAAAAAAGAAAGAAGAAAGGGCATGTGCATAAAGATAAATGTTCACACGCTAGAGGTCATATATACGGTTATATCTGCGTTCCTGCTAGCTGCTGTGTCAACACATGGAACCCATTTATTAAAGGTAACCACACTATGATTTTCAGAGGAAGTGGCTCTGAATACAGTGTAAGTACACTCAGTTTTCCCACAGACAAACAGTAAATAGGCCTGACAGTCAGACTGTGACCTGACAGAAGCACAAGAGTCGAGCTTTCTAATTAACCGCTCACTGAACAAAGCCACAGGCGTTCACTGTTCTAGATCAGCACTACTGCCAGGCAGCCACACAGTTTAATTTTAAACCATTAAATCTTGTTGTCCATAATACATGAGAGGACCTGGGAAGGCACAAGAGCTGTGCGTGAGTGTTCCCAGCTCCGATTTCACCCGAAGCGCGAGAGACGTCAGAGGGGTTGAGTCACAGCATGGAGGTGTGGTGACCTTTCCTTGGTGATGGAAAGAGATAGATGCATCTCATGTAAGCCTAGCACAGAGCAACATGTCCCAGCATGCCCTTGGTTTGTAGATTCATAATTAGATACTGTATATAGAATTTACCTCAGAAATAAATGCAGATGAAGAGGATTTGGATGCACAACTCTGCAATTTGTGGTTCAAAAGTTTGTAATCATCACAATCCTCCATGACAGAAACC
>CAEFZY010030900.1:0-35952 GCA_903066815.1 Brachyrhaphis roseni
GCGTCTGTGGTGGATAGAGAAGTTAAAATGGAGTTGATAGTCGTTTTCTGTTAGATGTCCTGATTCTAAAGAGGTATTGCATGGGTATGTTGGCATTGTTTTTGGCGGAGTTATGTTTTTTCATAAAAAAAAATTATGCAAATCGCCCGGGCTCGGGCGGGTGGAGGTTAGGATTTAAACTGTTGCCCATTTTTAAGACCTGCTTGTGCTTTTACCTTTCTGGTTGTTATTAGATGTTGCTTCAATATGTCAACACAAGCTCTTCTGTCTTTGCTCTGGGGTTGGGCGCTCACAAATGAGTTCAAAATATTTTTTAGAGTACACTGCTAAACTGTCTTTAAATAACTAGCTTAAAGGTGGAATCATAAAAGAAAAGGCAAACAAAAAACAACTCAAAATGCTAAAGGAACAATAGAATAACAAATTAATTTATTAATAAGTTAATTTACTTTTAAAGACAACCTCAATAAAATGAATTGATTTTTAAATACTTTTAAATGCTGTATACTTAATCATTTTATTTTAACTTAAACAGATGTTTAATGTTTACTTAAATTGTGCTAGCTCATTTTGTTTTTAATGCTTCCCAAAATGCCTAAGAGTCACTTGCATTTAAATGCAAACTTAAATTTCAAATCCTTAACTTGTTTTTAAGCCTAATTTAAATCCTAACTTCTTTTTAAATAACTTATTTATTAACCCTCACTTAAATACAAAATGCTAAGTTGTACCAAATACGAGCTCATTGTTTTTAATCCTAACAGTTTAGGTAAATAAGTTGTTTTTGAAAGTTAATTAAAATGCTATAGCTAAATGCAAACTTGGTTATTAGATTTCAACCTAAATGGTACCTTCCAATATTTTTGCTAACTTTGTTTTTATTTCTAATTGAAACGTAAATGCCAAACAGTTTTAAAAGTACTATCTAAATGGTAAGATAACTTTGACTAGTTAAATCCTGGCTTGTTTTAAAATGTTTGTTTCCTCCACTTTTAAAAATATGGGAGAGCAGATGTCCCACTTCACACATTTTAGGTCTTAGAAAAGCTTTTCAACATGACAAAATAAATTTGAACATCTCTGTCCATTTTTGATTAAACATTTAATTCTCTTTTTTCAGTCTGTATGATGTGGACTCAGTTCTTAAAAATGCGGAGCAATTGTGCCAAAGAAGTCCTACCCTGGACCGAGGGACAGTGGAGCTGTCACTTCACAGTCGTCAAGCCACTTAGTGAAGCAGAAGCTGGAAGTGGAGCTTCTGCGTTCCAAAACAAACCTCATTGCCTGGTCAGCTACAGTGGACACATGGCTTTTGTTGTGCCTCAAACTCTGTTCTGCAGGGACCGATTTTCTGTCATCACTTGAGCTGAAATCCCATCCCACACTCTGCTCATGTCGACACTGATTCACACAGAAGATTTATTAAATTGTCAGTGGATTAGCGTTTGGATTCGGCAAAGATTAAATGGAGGCCATTAGTGGTTTGCATAAACAGAATATGACAGTCAAACACATAGGAAGACGTAGCTGGAGATTTACTGGAGGGTGCTGCCCCCACCTGTTCAACACGAGGAACAAAAACAAACCGTTCTATAAGTAGCAAGTATCTTAAATGCCTAAATATATTCTCCAGCAGAACAAATAACCCAGATTAATGTTGTACTTTAAAGATCTTCAACCCTGTGAAGAATGCTGCTGCCCCTTGAACTCAGTCAGCTGCTGCTGCAGGTGGAAAATTTCATCCAAAGTCTGCCTGAAAAACAGAGACGATTTGATTATTTTAAAAATTTTGTTGCATGTAAAGAGGAAATGGATAACTTTGGGGCGATGGCTGTACCTGTGTACGGCCTGAGCTCTGCTGAGCTGGCAGCGCAGCCGCTTGACGATGGCGTCATAGCGCCTGTTTTGGATCTGAAGGAGAGAAAATCATCAATGAAACGTTTTCATTTTGGGGGATAATTCAATCCTCTGCTGTACCTCAATATCTCTCTTTGACTTTGCATGAATCTCAAACTCTTTCTTCAGTTGTTCTCTTCCTTCAGCGATGGCTATCTTACCCTCAGAAATCTCTCTCTTCAGGGCATCGGTTTCCCCCTGGACAGAAAAACGTTTACAAAGACCAAATACTTTAAAATCATTTTGTGTATGTTTTGTACCTTTGCTGTTTGCAGGGTTTTCCCGTTTGGGTTTTGAAGATCCTCCTTGAGCTGCTCCTTCTCCCGCCTCAGCTTCAAGACCAGCATCCTGTTCTCCTTCAGCTCCCTGTGGGCCTCCGTCTGGCTCACAGCCTGCAGGACGGCGTCTTTGTGGCCTTTCATCTTGTTCCTGTACGCGCTGAATTTTTCCAGAGTGGATCGGGCGTTCTCCTCCTCGTCCTGTAAGAGCATGTGCAGCTTTACGTTCTCCGTGTGGACGCTGGCACAGCGGTCCTGCAGCAGCGCTCTTTGCCTCTCCAGATGCTCCATCTCTCCCTCCAGCAGGCGGATTTCTCTCAACTTGGACCTCAGCTGCTGCTCCGCATGTGGACTTTTCTTTTCAATGTCAGCCAGAGCCGCCTTCAATAGAAATGCACTGAATCATAATAGCATTCTGTAGATACTTCAGAAATACAGTGGCTCGCAAAAGTATTCATACCCATCCAAAAGTCGCCTCCTGGCTGCTAATGATTTAATGGAGTCTACCTGTTTGTATTCTGATCTCAGGACAAATACAGCTGCTCTGTGGCAACTTCTTCTGAGGGCAATTGGTTGCCCTCAGAGAAAAGGGGGGCTGAATACTTTTGCACACCGCACCTTTCAGTTTTTCATTTGTAAAATATGTTTTGAATCATGAACAATTTTCCATCTTCACAGTTGGATACCACTTTGTGTTGGTCTTTCACATAAAATTCGAATAAAATACATCTGTCGTCACAAAATATGGAAAAGTTCACAAGGGTGTGAATACTTTTGCTAGCCACTGTGAGTGACGTTTTGTCAGACAAATGATGACGTGTACCTGCAGGGTTTCCAGAGTTTTCTGTTTCTCTCTCAGGGTCTCAGTCTGGGTGTAGCTGTGCTGACTGACATACTCCACCGCCTTAGTTAATGAAAACTCACAGGATTCCTGGAAGCCTGAACGCATCACAATAAAACACTTAAAAAATTATGTGTTAAACCAACTTTCTTTTTTCTGTTCCAGCTGGAATAGAAATGAAAACATTTCATACATAAATATTTTTCATATATATTTTCCAGTCGAGCTGAAATATTATGTGTCCAATATAGCCAGATAGAAAGAGTTGAATTTGTACCACAAATTTGAACTGAAATTGACTTGTTTCTGTTTTGCCTGTTAGCCGTGAAGCTAATATGCTAGTCGGCTAAGAAATATTAGGCTAAAATGTAAACCTTCTTGATAAAAAATAATATATATATTTGTTAACATTCCAATATTTACTTCAGTATTTTGCAATATTATTTCCTAACCCTTGTTATCCGGGAAATCCGACATTTTGTTGCTAACACTTAGCCCTACGACGCTTTTTAACTTATTTATCACAACTTTATATAATCGTTGAAAACATAGCGACTAACTAGGATGACACCGAGATAAGTTGCTAATATAAAAGTACATTTCCCAGAAGTCTTTATTGCTAGAATTCCGGCTACTTCCGGTGTGTGCTTGCGTCATCAGCGCGCGCCAGAATCAACATTTCTTCCTCGCCGGCTGCCTCAAAATGAGCTGAAATGTTTCCACCTCGCTGGTTCGGACTGTGCTGTCACTGCAGCCGTGTAGCTTCACGCCGTGGGTTTCCGTGGGGGACCCTGAAGGGCCACGGCAGGCTAAGATATGCTAACTTTACAGAGCTACAGCTCCGAGGTACCAATGCAGTCCCAAAACGCCTTTCACATTGTGATAGAGGGGATTTGTACACCAACAACTCAGTTCAGAGGTATCTGCAGAAACTGATGGAGGAACACAGAGACATCAGCCGGAAGTTACAACACGATCACCTCAGTGATTCAGACAGGAAAGCGCTGCTGAAGAAGCACACAGAGCTGCTGCCTGTTGCTGGTCTGTTTGGAAGCATCGAACAAGCCCAGCAAGACTTGGAAGAAGTCCTTTCGCTTCTGCACGGTGAGTAGTGACTGAAACCTTTCGTATTCCTAACCTTAGGGTGGAATATTCGTGTCTTGGGTTCATTTTGAACCTGTGAATACTCAGCTGGTCCTAAAGATGAAGATCAAAACCTGATCCAGCTGCTCAGAGAGGAGGAGGCGCAGATCTGCACCAACATTCTGACCTTGAGGAAACATGTGAGTCCTGTGCAAACATCTACAGAGCTTTAATATCACTGATCACACTTTTCAAGGTCAGTGTTTATTTTTTTTCAACACATTAATATCAGTAGGGGTCGTCAAAAAACAGGAAACAAACCTGTGGTTCCAAACTAAAACACAGCTACCAGCATAATACCTGATGCTGGCTGGTTTCAGGTATATCTATCCATCATTAGCCAATCAGTGGAAGGTATATTGTCCTTTCTAAAGATGGAACCCAAAACCAACTTTTTATGATAAAACAGTTGCTCAGAATGGATCTTTGCAGTGTGCCAGTAGGGACACAGAGGCATCGAGCAGAAGAAACATCAGTTGACACTCAAATATGATGTAAAACTGTATAATTTGACCCCAACCAGCTCTTCTAGTTGTTATACTTAAAACTGTATTTCCTCTCCAGTTAATCAAAGCTCTTGTACCCGTTGACCCTCTTGACCCAAGCGACGTTGTGCTGGAGATTGTCTCAGGACGAACAACAGGAGGTGGGAAAGAAAACAGGACTATTTTCCTTGGCTTTCAAGCATCAGATTCTGGTTCCTTCATTTAATTTTCCACACTTTCTTTGGAAGCAACAAGAAAGATCCATCACTACTATAATATTTAAAAAATCCACAAATGAAAATGAAAATCGGTTAACCTTTGGTGGGTTCTCAAAAGAAGATTCTTGACTCTGTTTCAGGTGACATCTGCCAGCAGTTCACCAGGGAAATGTTTGACATGTACCAAGGCTTTGCTTGTTACAAGAACTGGGACTTTGAGGTTCTGAACTACTCGCCTGCAGAGTACGGTAAGGTTACCCAACTGAAAGAGTTTAATAACAGCACCAGTGATACCAGTTTGATTTTCTTTACATTTCAGTAAAAAAACAATCCCAAAGTTGTGTGGCCGACATTGCTTAACTAGGCTTAAAAATGGACTAAATGCAACAATCTTCTGATTGGGTTTGATTGATCATAGTCAATCTTTACTGTGCTCAGATGGACAGAACAATGACATTTAGCTGTCTCTAGGTGGACTGCACCATGCGGCAGTCAGGATAGCCGGGGATAACGTGTACATGCACCTGAAGCATGAAGGAGGAACGCACCGGGTTCAGAGGATCCCTGAGGTGGGCCTCTCATCCAGGATGCAGCGGATCCACACTGGTACTATGTCTGTCATCATCCTGCCACAGCCAGTTGAGGTACACCCCAAACTTTGGCCTCGTTTCTCTCTCTGACGCTAACCTCAAAATCTCTTTGTAGTTGGACGTCCACATTGACCCAAAGGATCTGCGGATCGACACGTTCAGATCACGAGGCCCTGGCGGCCAGGGCGTTAACACGACGGACAGCGCCGTGCGGATAGTTCACCTTCCTACAGGTCCGGTCTGCCACAGATCTTCCTGAAGTTACTCAGGATCCGTTCCAGCTCTAAACATGTCGGTCCTAACAGGAATAGCGTCTGAGTGCCAGCAGACGCGCTCGCAGCTGCAGAACAGAGACATGGCCATGCGCATGTTGAGGGCCAGACTCTACCAGAGCATGATGGGCAAGGAGACAGAGCAAAGGCACACGGCGCGAAAGCAGCAGGTCAGGACACCGTTGAGATGTCAGATGTTGTTCCTGTAGAAGAAGGAAGTTTAAGCTCTCTAAAAAATATGAGTGACCAGACAAACGTTTTCCAGAGAGAACATTAACCTAGGGTAGATGTTCTTCAGACCAATGAGACTAAAACTGAATTATTTGGACACTAGAACATTTTTGACAGGAATCAAATACAGCATTCCAGAAAAAAAAACAAACACCAAAAATGAAAAATGAAAGCTGAAGCAGAGCTGAACTCTGTGACTTGACAATGATATGTAAGGATATTTTTACACATTAATGACAAAGCACTATACCACAAGTTGTTGTGAGAATATGTTTATCAATGTGGGTCTAGTACTTTGAGTGGTCAGTAGGACTTTTACAGCAAGATATGAGCTCAGGCCACTTACCAGGTGTCAAACTCAAGGCCTGTGGGCCAAATGTGGCCCATCGTAGCTTTTTATGTGGCCCTCTCGACTCCAAATTACATTAATAAGTCCCTCCAGTTTTTCAACAAATCTGCAAAACTCACTCAAAATTCACACAAAATCCAGATTCCCAAAATTTTTTTCTGACTTTTACTGCAAATTTTTCTCAAAATTGGCCAAAATCATTGAGTTTAGATGACTGCTGCCTCAGCCTTGCTTGATGTCAAGTTATACTCTGGGATCGACATGGCGATTAATTAAAAGTCACATTTAACCTCATACAGTAGTACAAATATCATAAAAAGTTCTTAAAAATGTCTAAATTGGTGCCACAAAATCTAATTTTGGTTACTAAAAAGAAACACAAAAACAATCGCAAAATCCTGAATGGACTCTTCATTGTGAATAGATGTTGAAGGTTCATGTACATTTTGTTTATTGGAGTGGAAGAAAGATTCCACTGTGCTACCTGAATAAAATACCTGGAAGTTTCAAGCCTAGCCAAAGCTCAGCTTTTCTCTATTATCAAGGTGGGCACACGCAGCCAGGCAGAGAGGATTCGCACCTACAACTTCAGCCAGGACAGAGTCACCGACCACCGGACAGGATACACCACCAGAGACATTAAAGTCAGATAAGAAGCAAATGTTAATATCCATCTATGTCTGTTGATTTGATCACGACAAATGTTAACTTAGGGTAAAGTTTGCACTACTTGATGATGACAATCTGAATGGAACATTGTGGCCAGATCTCTACCCTCACAGAGCTACTGATGGGATCATGGAGGTTGTCTTGACCTGGTTTGTTGATCTAGAATGAGTCCAGTGAAAAGTCAAACTGTTTACAACACCCCTTAGCCAAGTTGCTAGCATCGGTGTGTTGATGAGATCTCAAGATGTAGGTGTGGAGAAGAGGGTGTCTGGTTGGGGAACATTCGGCCATCTTTGCTTTGTGCAGACAAGATTGTGATGTTGCCGCCTGGCAGTCAGCTAACCCTGGAGCAGTTTGGAGCTGAGTGTAGAGGTTTCAGTTTGTGTTTCTGACTAACAGGTGAACTTGTGACTCGTGTCAGACTAAACCTCTCATGTATTTTGTTTTCAGGAGTTCATGAGAGGAGGGGAGGAGCTGGAGGAGCTGATCTCAGACCTGCTGGAGCATTCTGAGCAGGAGGCTCTGCTGGAGGCGGTAGAGAGCGGTAGCTTTGTGACCGGACAGCCTGCAGACTGACGGATGGATGGACAGACAAGTGGGGTAGCTGGACTGATGAATGAAAAATAGACAATGAAAAATTAAGAAAGGGTGCACCGATAAATTGACGTGTTCGTTTAATAAGTCACCCCATTGTTGCTAACGCAGCGACTATTTATACAAAAATAATATCTGCATTGACCAAATTCACAATTGGCAGGTCAGACTTCTTAAAGATGGACGATAGGCTAGAAAACTGCAATCAGTTGTGAGTGGATGGACAGAAGATGACTGGAAAGGTGGAGGATGCAACTTTTAAACTACCAGATTCCACCCCTTATTTTGCTCCATGCTTATCCCAAACCGGAAAACTGGTCAATGAGATTCCAGACCGAGTGGGAACTTCTCTCCATCACATCTGGACCCAGGACCACCACATCAGGATGCACGTCTCCATGCTGCTGCGTCTGTTTTTTTTTTTTTTTTTTGGTAATGAAGCTGAACTGTCTGTGTTTGTTATTTGCCAGACAGGGTGTGGTGAAAACACCTATCAGCTCTACACACACACAAACTCCCCATGTCACACCCTGTGTGTATGTGCCAAGAGGCCAACAGCCCTGCTGGTCCTGGAGTGGGTTTGATTCCCCTCTAATGGCTGGAAAATTATCATGTTGGATTGTCTCCATGTAATAAGATCCCAAACTAAAAGAACGTTTTACTCTTCAAAATCATGACTTCAGTGCATAAAAAATACATTACATTTTAATCTGGCCAAATCCTGCTTATCATACATTCGGAAAAATAAAAAATCTCCAACAAAAGTTCATGTCGATCCATTGACATGTTCCTAGAAACTTTTACTTCCAGGAAAGTCTCCATCTGAAAGCTTCTGCTGGAATCAGTCGTCGTCGTCTCTCTGACGGAGGCTCCTGTTCTTCCCGTTTTGGGTCTTGTTCCTCCGGAATGAGGCGGGTCCGCTCTCCTCTCCCAGAGAGGTGATGACGCGTTCCTTGAACTTGGGTTTGGGTTCCGACGGGAGTTCTGCCGGAGTGGCGGCCGCGCTCTCTTCCTTCTGGGGCAGCTGTAAATCCACTTTAGCACTGGGAAGCAGACAGAAAAACACCAGCTGATTACCTGTGGTCCACTTCATTCCATGTGTCGGGTTGGGAATACTTACTATGGATCCTGCTTCTGCTGGACCCGTTCCCAGGTTCCGTACGGATTGGCTGCTCTGCGCCTTTTTACTGGAGTTTTTTCCGCTGTCGCCACCTCTGGTACTATCTCTGGTACCATCTCTGGTTTGGCTCCTGACCTCTGCGCCTCTTCCTCTGGTTTTGTCTCTTTCTTTTCCTCTTCCAGAGCGTCATCTGCCACTTTATCCTCACCTTCTATTTCCGTGGGTTCAGCCTCTGCTTTTCTTTTCTAAAAACAAGAAATAAACTCTCAGGTCTTGCTTTTTAAAGTTCGCCCAAGTGTCGTTTTTATTTAATCTCACCCTGAAGTTGATTTTGGGGATATTGGGCTTCGCATCTACTTCTCCCACCGTCTGCAGCTCCAGTGCCGACCCGTCGGACTCTGAGCGCTCCTCCTCTGCAGGCACTGTCTCTGGCTGGGAACCCGGGTCCTCACTTGAATTCAACTCTTTCTCCTGCTGGGTCTCCGGTTCCTCACTGGAAGGAAAGTCCGCCGGCTTCTCCCAGCTGGACTCTAAGAGGAAACAAACAAAACCGACGCGGTTGACCTCTGGATCAAAGTTATAACAGTTAACTAAAACTAATGAAATAATGAAAACTGGAATGGAGAAAACTTCTTGTAAACTGAAATAAATAAAAATGGCAATTAATGGGGAAAAACTATAACTGGAACTGTATTTTGTGTTTATAAAACTAAAATATACTGAAATTATAATACTCCATACTCCTGTCTGCACTTAATCCACAAAACAATGACAGCCAAAGTTGGGAGAAAACGCCAGAGTCAGCTGGTTGTTGAACAACAACTGAAAATGATCCAATCGACGTCTTCATATTCACAATACATGACCTTTTTGAATTCTGCACCTAAAATGAACAAAAGTATGAAAAACAAAAACTACTTCTACTATAACGAACAAAAATTAAATACTGAACTTGTTTTTACAGACCTGAGCCCGGTCTGTAAAAAAGGACCAGGCACAGGCAGGGACCCCTCACCTCCTGTGTTTGTGTTGTAGAAGTAGGTGTAGCCATCTGGACTCACAGCCTCCATCCAGGGAGAATCTGAGCAACTCTGAGGGGAAACGGGATCAGAATGTAAAGCTCAACAGGAAGCAGAGTGTAAAGCTCCACAGGAACTAGAGCTTGAGGACAGAATTTACCTCAGACTGCTGGGACTGAGCAGAAGCTGAACTTCCTCCCTGGAAACCTTCGGGTTTTTCCCACTGAGACACTTCAGAACAGGAGAAATAAGTCAGAAATGGTTCTGGGTTCCAGCAGCAGGTTCTGTTGCTTCAGCCTGCCTCACCTCCTGTCACGGTGTTGTAGTAGTAGGTCTGTCCCTCATCGCTCTGACCTTCCACCCAAACCTGCATCTCACTCGGTCCCTCTCTGGACTTCCTGCTCACCTTCCATCCCTTCTTCTTCTTCTGTTGCTGCTGCTGCTGCTGCTTTTTGGGCTGAACTCCCACCAGAGGTACAGGCTGATATTGAGGGGCTGCTCGAACTGGAGAACTTGATCCTACAAAACACACTCAATTTAAATCCAAATAAAAAGCAAAAACACTTTTAATAAAATGTTGCCGAATTACCATCTGATCCCCGTTGCATCCTCTTCAGATCTTCCTCGTACGCCTTGAGCGCTGCCTCCTCCATCGCTGCAAAGTCCTTGGACATCCGCTCCTCCTTCTTTGCCTTTTCAACACTCTTTTTCTTAATCTGCACAGAGAAGGGCGGAGACAGATGACCGGCTGCTGCTGGTCGGCCAATAGCAGGACAGTGTTGGTTGTGATGTGGAGCTTATCTCTACTGCCAGTCCTGAGAATGATGCCAAATGAGGCACTTTCTCTCTGATTGATTATCAGTAATGTTTATTTATGTTTATTCAAGTTCTAAACTGGATTCTGTATAACAATACAAACTTAGTATGTTTGTGAAGTGATACTAGATATTACACTAGTAAGGCAGGAAAACATTTTTGGTGTAAACTTTTATAACATAAGTAAAGCAACTACTATTTTTTTTTTTTTACCCCAAATGTATTTGTGTCCAATGTGTGTTAATTGGTTATTTATCCCATAAATAAATATAAAAATCAATATTATTACCTCTTGGATTTTAGCAGCCACATTTTCTTTATGATTCTTCCCTCTTTCATGAAACTCGATGCTCTGCAGATCAAACATTAGAAGTACAGTAGTAGCATTACCTCCATATAGGGATAACGATGCATGTTTCTGTAATACTCACAGGTTTGTTATCAGCGATCCAGCACTTGCAGTACTGGCAGAATTTCCTCGGTTGTGACTTCCAATAATCCGCCCTGGAAAAATGCACAATTCTTGAATTAAAGAAGAAAACATTTAGCTTTAGCCTTCGTTGCTAACGTAAAACACAATGCTGAATATTGAACCGGTCTGACGTCTCAAATGCGTACAGGTAGAAACTCGGGAGGGTTTTTCATTACGTACATTTTAGTTCTGCGTGGTCGAAGTTAAAAGAAATTGGTCAAAACGAGCTGAATATGAAGACAACTGCCTTCCACATTTCAACAACCACAACACTGTCCTTTAATGATTGCGTCATCATGCGTCGTCAAACCAAACAGCGTCCAAGTAAGAAAATAATGTATAAAGTTTAAATAATCGTTTAAGGCTGAATAAACAACAGAAGGTACTTACAAAAAAGGAAATAGCATAAGTAGGTTTTTAAACATTTGACTCGTTTGTTTGGCATTAGGTAACATTACCAATGAGGTGCTTCCCCCTGGTGGAGCATATCACAATAACTACTCCCGTTTACCTTGGTACCACGGTATACTCTCATTTGACTAGAAAGTACTGTGAAACACACTATCAAAAACCACATATAGTATTATCAGACATGTTTCTGAATGGTAGGTGTTGAGGTGCAAGAATCCCATATGGTCTAGCGGTTAGGATTCCTGGTTTTCACCCAGGCGGCCCGGGTTCGACTCCCGGTATGGGAAGACTGTATTTTTACTGAATGTTGCCTTTTTCAGCAACATTCTTAAGGACGCATTTTCGTGCAAATGTACACATTGTAATTTGAGGCATTACTGTCGTGTCCTTGCTTTCGAAGTCACTTTAAGTAAACATGACTTTGACTCCCCCCAACATACTGTGCGTATCTTTGGTTTTATTCTTCAATATCTCTCCATATCCTCCCCATACTCCTCCTGTCCGTAATTAGTTGATTTTGACTGAGAGTGGCGCATTTCTTTAGATGGCAACAGTAGCCGGAGAAGATGGAGGAGCTTATTTTTTCACAATTTATCTGTCTCATAATATACTTTCGTGACATGGAGACAGATTTATACATAAAAACCTTTTTCTTTACAAAGCTATTTATGCCAACATATGAATTGGCATATAATGTTACCATTAGTGTACTTCAGGATAATATTGGAAGCATACTTATGTGTTAGCTAATTTATTTTAAATAATGGACAACCCTGACCATTCTCCTCATGAGACTGTCTTGTGTCTTCAGTCAGAGGCTTTTTCAGATTCGCTGTAATACAGACGACTACAGAAGATGTTCCTGCCAACAGCCATCTCTATCTATAATAACTCGTTGAGGAATCTGAACTAATAAGAGTTGCAACATTTAATTGCCCTTTGATAATAATAAAGTATTCTACATAGCTTAAATTTCACTTTGTGACCTGAAATAACTGAATAACTGAAGGAAAAAAAACGCACTATGATAAAATTAAATAATCATACACAATGACAACATTTTCTCAGTTTTAATGATACTGCTAAAAAAAAAACCCTCACAAAATATAAAAGAAAGCGAAATAAAAAAAAATTTCAGTTTATTTCTGTAAAAAGGTTTGCGTGCATTTTTATTTTATTTATTTATTTATTTTTTGTAAACGACGCCATGGTTACGTCTTTTTTGAGAGAGACTGAAACCGTCACGTCATAAGATCGCGGCACAGCGCGCGCACTGACACGCCCCAATCTTCAGCCTGTAGCAACTGTGCGGCACCGGTGCTGGTAACCAAGAACAGCTCCATGGTGGCGTCCTCTCAACGGATAAACCTGGGCCCGCTGGTTGGTGCCATCGACCAGGGAACGAGCTCCACTCGGTTTCTGGTAAGACGGACAAGTTGAGCTCGCCGGGGAAAACCGTTGGGGTTGTCACAGCTGTCCGTGCCCTTGACCGGTCTAATATATTTAGCTTTCACGCTGGCTAAAGGATGTGTGTTAAAAAGAAAATGAACGTTGGTGAGCTTATTCTCATATATGGTTTCATTGAAAGCTGTCTGATACAATAGTTTGTATAGGTGGCTGTTCTAAAGGCATTGGAGGAACACGTTACTATTATTATTTTTTATATCGCCCCTAAATGAACAAAAACCCTGTGTGGTAGCCACAGTGATTTACATTGTAAGTATATAACGTCTGGATGTTGTGCAGCTGGATTGTTTTTTCTAGCACTTTTTATACTTCGCTCATTTGTTATGATGCATAACCATAGCAACAAGGTGGTTTACATCAAGGAGCAGCTGATTTAACATTGTAAAAGCTGAATTAATACCAGAAATGAAGCCAGAAATCCCAAAGGAGTGGAAAATGAGGCAACATGGATGCAAAGCAGAAGCAGAGAGAGAGAGAGGAGAAAGTTCAAATAATCTCTTCCATCAATCCTAAATTTGATGGAAGTCAAATTTAGGATTGATGGACACAAATCTGTCATTTGCTTTTTGTAAAATGACTACAAAGGAATTCTAATTCTAATTGGCAACTTGTGATCATTAGCTAACAAGTTGGATGAATTCCAAGCTCACCAAGAGTGTAGAGAATGCAGTAGAAAGTGTTTTACTAAGACATGGCTGCAGGATCATATCCCATTCTCCAACGTCTCTCTGCTGGGCTTCCTGAATGTACAATCAGACAGAGATTTAAAGAGCAGCGGGAAAACAAAAAGAGGTGGAGTAGCAGTGCTTGTCATCCAGGACATGTTTCTGTGACGTGTCGCCTCTGCTGTCCTGACATGGAACTCTTGGCAGTTTCCCTTCCTATTATTTACCAATATAATTCACCAGTGTTATTTTGGCATCTTACTCAGATGCCAACATCAGAGTAAGATGTTGGCAACATCTGAGTAAGATGTTGCCGACAATGCAGTCATAAGTTGTGTTGTTGCTAAGATACAAACATTACATCTCAGTCCATTTGTGGCTGCACCAATTGCAGTTTTCTGACCGATTGCCGATTACCAAACTGTAAAAAGGCTGACCTGCCGATCCCGATTTTGGCCGATTCCAATATTATTTCTAAATATAACAAAAATGTTGCTGACCTGGGTGACTATTATTAACTGCAAATGTACAGACATGACCTGGCAGCAGGTCTGTCAGTCAAACCTCCAACTGCAGAGCAGGAGAAGACAGGGGTTGATTTTTAGACCTTTCCTGAGGTGGATAAGATCAAGGAATAAGATCAGCTTCACTTGCAAGTATCGGCCGATCACTAATCTAAGAAAATAAGTAAATCAGTACTCCACTAGGGAGAATACATAAGCACGATGATCCTAAGCGTAGAGCTACAGTACAATAATGTCAAATTACAAAAATAGATGAAAAATTGCTTTACAATTTCATATACACATGATGTACTTTTTAAATTATTAGTTTAGACATGATTAAGAATTCAAACTTAAAAAAACTAAAGATTAATGTCGTGTTAGTAAAGTGATTTAAGTGAAGTATTTACTTCGGTTGGTTCTCGTGTAAAAGTGTAAGAAGAGCTTTCAGTGGAGTTGCTTTAATTAGTTTTTCAGGTGTGGTTTGTCATTTGGAGCCAAGTTTTTTTCTTTTGTTTTTATGTTGTCTTATTAAAATGACTCATCATTTCCACCTGTTTTTTAAAACACACCTTAGAGTTTTCACCTCTAGCTTCAAGTCAAAGGGCAGGTTTTGATATTGTTGGCTTGTAATGAAGTTTTCCTTTGGATTTAATTTTGCCGCTGTGACGTTTCAGCGATTAATGAGCCGCACCACGTTACACATGCAGATTTAGTTTTGTTCAATGACAGTCAGACACAGGCTGTGTGGTTTCTGTTGTTTGCAAATGCCAATCATTCAAGTGCTATTTAATATTTTCCTTTTGTGAATAAAATGATCTTTCATAGCAGTACACATTGCTGCATCGTTTTTCTTTTTTTCCCCTCCATTTTCCAGGTGTTCAACTCAAAAACGGCAGAGCTGCTCAGCCATCATCAAGTGGAAATCAAACAGCTCTTTCCTAAGGAAGGGTAAGGCTGGTCTCTCATCTGCTGTCTGATGTTACCTCGTCCAACTAATGTGTCCCTGTAATCTTCCTTCTTGTCCAGATGGGTGGAGGAAGACCCCAAAGAAATCCTGCAGTCGGTGTACGAGTGCATAGAGCGCACATGTGAAAAACTCACACAGCTCAACATCGACTTGTCAAACATTAAAGGTACAACAATTATACCACCACCGAGTCTTAGGATCAGGCTAGAAAAAAAGAGAATTATGACAATAAAGTTGTACGACAATAATCATATTCTCTGAATAATAATAACAACAGAATACAGTTGAAATAATACTATAATAAAGTTACAATATTACCAGTCAGAATAAAGTTGTAATATTAGAAAAATGATGTAGTAATTTTATGAGAACTCCTCCACAAAAGATAATAAAAACTAAAATGAGCGATGTTAATGTGCTCTGGTGTCGGTTTTGCAAATAAGGAAATTCTTAACTTGATGCTGACGTGTTAAAAGATTATCATATGCAGGACTTTGAGTCTATATCAAAGAAAGAGCCTGTTAAGCTGGTTATGTCCAATGAAACTTTTTATTTTCATTGAAATTCTTTTATTCTGTGACTTGTATGACGTTCTTCTGGTAATATTTGATATTTATTCTCCTAATATAACTTTATTCTCATAATTTAAATAATTTCTTTTAGTCAATCTGACTCATACTTCAGTGATTATTAATGGACTTGCAATGAAAGACAATGTACTTTCTTTCTACCTTATAAACATAAGCATTTAGTGAAAAATGTAAATCAGAACATAAAACAGTTAACTGGAAGTCGTTCATTAATCCGGCTCACAAAGCTAAAAGCAAATTCTTAAAGTTTATAATATTTATTAATGTCTTCAGTGTTCAGATTTCCAAATCAATTGTGTTTGACCTTTTCTCATATGCGTGATTGTCAGCTATTATTGTGTTTAATTTGCTGCAGCTGTTGGAGTCACCAACCAGAGAGAGACCACGGTAGTATGGGACAAGCTGACCGGGGAGCCCCTCTACAATGCCATTGGTACCGATCTCTATGGCAACCGTTTGTTTAATAAGCTGTTGTACTGCGTTTGGAAGACGGTAAAAGTCATGTTTGGGAGATATAGTGGAGGTATAATCATCCCCATTGAGGGTTGCAGGTTCTATTCCAGCAATTCATATAAGGAATTTTCTTGCTCAGATGGAATAGATTATTGGTGTGTTTCCATGGAAAGACTTCAAGTTCTTCATCATTATTCAACTAGACGTCACTAGTATCATACAAAATTGATGCTAACAGTATGTAACTATATGTAGCTCGAAGTGTAGCTAAGAGCAACAAATTGATCAGATTTTTTGTGTTCCTGTTTAGTATGGCTGGACCTGCGAACTCAGTCAACGGTTGAGAATCTCATAGATAAAACTCCAGGAAGGGATAAGAACCATTTACGAGTAAGACTGAGACCTGACTTCTTTCCCTGTGATTCATTGTTTTTATTTATTTTGGTGTACATCTAATGGGGCTTTTGTGTTGCTGCAGCATAAAACGGGCCTCCCTCTCAGCACCTACTTCAGCGCGGTGAAGCTTCGCTGGCTGCTGGACAATGTAGAGGAGGTCCAACAGGCTGTGACTTCTCACCGCGCCATGTTCGGCACCATAGACTCCTGGCTTATTTGGGTCCTCATAGATTTCCTGCATCACCTCTTTTGCAAATGAACGGATGAAACAATGCTTAAAGTTTTCAAATGTCTTCCTAACAGTGTTTGACAGGGGGGAAATCAGACGGAATCCATTGCACAGATGTGACCAACGCCAGCAGAACCATGCTGTTTAATATTCACACAATGGCCTGGGACGCAGAACTTTGCAAGTATGGCTCCTGGACTTGATTTTATTTTTATTTTTATTGTATCATGTTGAAAGAAGATTTATTTATGGTTTTTGCTTTAATTTATGAGCAAAACTGCTGACGTGACTCTAACAACTGGGTTTGTACTTTCTGAAGTTCAGACCATTGGAGAGTCTTGCACCATTATTAAACTTATGATAACATTCAATTAACATACAAGATTACAAGATAATAAATTATAAAGGTTTTAAGAATTTATTCTTCACAAGTTTTAATAGCCACCTTGAGAAACATTGAGCTCAGTTACATGTAGTTGTTTTGATGTGAGATTAATGTAAGATGCATCACTAAAACAAATACCTTTAGAGCCATCAGCTGCTAGTGTAAGAAGAAACCTGAGTGGATTCATGAAGACAAGCCAACATTAATACAGTAAAAAGATCTGAAGAGTCCAAAAAATGTACAAGAAAAGATTTGATTATCACAAAGATCCATGAAAGCGGGATAAAATCATTTAATGAGGGTTCATTCACACCAGCCCTGCTCAGGCCGCTTTCATCCAACTCCAGTCCGGTTGCCTAGAAAGTCCATTTCGTTTGGGGAGGTGTGAATGTGAGCTCTGATCCGAACAAAAAATTTAACTCTGATCTGCTCTGTTGAGGAGTGGTTCGAATGAGGCAAGCGGACCAGAGACCGCTCCAAAAGTAGGAAACAGACTACACTGCAGGGCATTCTGGGTAAAATAACCAAAACCAAAAATGTACGCGACAGAAATGCTCAAACTATTAAAATCTGGCGCCCAAACACCCAAATGGGCAGACGAGATGGTTTCTGAAGTGACCAGACCTCAGTTCTGAAATCTACTTTAAAAAGCTTTTGGAAAAGACTACACAAGGAGGCAGTATAACTGTAAAAACTATTATTTTTACCCTAATCCTAATCCTACAGAGATTAAAATGGAAGACTTCCAGATCACAGAATGTTCTCCTAATTATATCTTTCCTTGGTTTACTTTTTTAGGTATTTTGGTGTTCCTATGCACATCTTGCCTAAAGTGAGGAGCTCGTCAGAAATATATGGCCTGCTGGTAAGACGCAGACTCTTTGTGCAGTTCAATTCTAAAAATGATCCTACTAATTTTATTGATTCTGAAGGGAAAGATGTATTACAAAGGTTTTATCTTTTTGTTTTATATAAGAAATGTTTCTCAGGTTTTTAAGTACATGAAGGTTGACTGATAAATTCTGTTAGGCATTTTTTGTGCAATTATCTCTCTTTTCTCACTGTTAGAAAATAAGTTCTTGCTGGGTAAGTGATAACTCATCCTCTCTCTTTTACTCACCATGTAACCCATTTGGCTTTTCCATCACTGGCAAATAAATCCACCATTCCAAAACTCCAAATGTGGAGGAAAGATCTGCACCTTAATAGAAGCTACGGAAAGATGTAGTGTTTCCAAACGATATTTAATTTTTCAAAGATCAAAATCAGTTTTGTCAGTTTAATTGTAATGTTATTTAATTATTATTATTATTATTTAATTTTATTTGATTGTACAGATTTTAAGTCTGCACTGATGCTGTATCTCAATTAAATTAACAAAAATTACAATTTATTAATAGAAATATTTTAGTATTTTATATAAATGTTTTAGATACAAAATATTAAGATTAATTGAAATATTACATATTAGATGAATAATATCATTTAATTATATGTAAACATTAGTTTAATATTTGACTGGAAAACTTAAACATGTAAGATATAAAAGTCAGATTTTGATGAACTTAACTATTTTTTCCCTTGAATCTTTAGGGAACAAACTAAATTTAATAAAAATAAGGATAAACATTCTTTCATCTTGATGATTCTGTATTTGTTAAAACTAGACTCTTACTATGAGACCAACCCTGGATCTATTGTAGCTGTTGGGAATGTTTGGGATGGTGGCTGTCGCTGTTGACTGCTCTGCTGGTTGTCCTTCACACACCACCCCTTCATCCCTTCACAGTTTTCCTTTCACATTGTATTTCCTCTATAAGCTTCTAACCCTAACTTGCATGTGGGAGTGAAGACTTTATTTCCTAAAGAGTCACCTTTCTATCTGTTGGTAGAAGTCGGCTGCTTTCCTGTTATTTGACTTTGTTTAGTCAAATAACAAGTGATGTATTTTCCTACGCCTGTGTTACCTGAGCTTGTTTATTCATTGTGTTTTGACTTGCTTTCACATTCAATTTTGTCATGTTATAACATTGTTTAACTTTTTTTCATTTCCTTTTAATTGTAAAGAGTTGAACTGTTAAAACTATAAGTTGATAAGACCAGAACCGAATGCTGGATTTGAGTTGAAATTTGAATTCAGACGCAGTTTCAATCTGTGTACATTTGAATTCACTTCCAAAATTAATTTGAGATTAAACTCGGATTTAATAAAAAATGAATTTAAATTTTGATTACAAATAAAAAAGTTTGATTTGAATCTTATGGATTTGATTTTTCCGTGACAGAAAGCCGGGGCCCTGTCAGGTGTTCCCATCTCAGGGGTAAGTCTGTCATTTTTTATTCTACATATTCAAGCATACCTACATTTATTTAAACTATAATATTTCTTTTGAACCAGTGCCTTGGTGACCAGTCAGCTGCTCTCGTCGGTCAGATGTGTTTTCAAGACGGAAGTGTCAAAAACACGTATGAGCTTTCTTTAGCCCTGCTGGGTTTGTCAATTAATTCTTTTTTTAAATGAACGTCGATCTGTCTTTAGAAATCCAGCAACACTTTACCTCTGTTATTCCTTCAGGTATGGAACTGGATGTTTTCTCCTGCGAAACACTGGAACAAAGGTAATTTATTTTTTATTTCAATCAAACAAACAACAACAAAAGAATACTAAAAGTGCATAAACTGCAGTGGTGTGTGTCAACTTGCAGCCTGTCATGTCTAATAACGGTCTGCTGACGACGGTCGCTTACAAAATGGGCCGGGACAAACCCACCTATTACGCTCTGGAGGTACATTAACATTTCTGAACTATTATCACGTTTGACTTCATGTAGCTCATTTTTATTCTACTCTCTGGCTCTTCATAGATTTACCTGAGGTGATTTTAAGTATAACATAAAATAACGCATGTTTTATTTTTCTTCTCATTGTGTCCTGAGCTATGTGCTGTTTTTTATATTTTTCATAAATATCCCACAGAAGAAAATGGCTTCATCCTATTTTTTTCAAACATTTTATTCAGGGCTGAGCATTTGTCGCCTTGTTTATTATTGTATTGCGACAAAAATGTTCATTTATTGTCAGGATAAATTCCAATAATGTTTAGTTTTACCATTTTCTCCACAGCTTTCTCATTTAGAGTATTGATAAATATGAATAAATGTGTAAATGTGATTAAATGCAGCTGCTGTGTGCAGTTTAGTGACAGAAATCACACTTATTAATGTGACTGGGGTCAGAAAGAAGCATATTAAATATTAGAATCACACAGGCATACACAAAGTCACCTAAAAAAGAAGTAAAAAGTCGATATTGTCATTTCTATACTTATCACAATAGGACCACAATATATCGTAATAACACAACATAAATTTACCTATTTTAAAACCTAAAAATAGCAATAAAACTGTGGTTCTTTTGAAATATGAGATATTTATCACAAATTAACAAGTTGTCTTTTTTTTTTTTTTTTTTAAACATTTGCAGTTCTGTATGAGTTTATTTTTAGCTAGACTGGAGGTAAAATGGATCCTGTTCTAGAGTCAGAAGTGACATGCAGGTTTTGGATAATTTCTTTTCTTCACAAAATGAGTTTTTTTTCCCAAGTTGAACCTATTCGAGTCAAGAACTTGTCACTGAGCCTTTCTGCTGGTTGTTTTGCTGCCCAGGGATCTGTGGCCATTGCCGGAGCCATGGTTCGTTGGCTGCAGGACAACCTAGGAATCATCAGCTCATCCGATGAGCTCGGTACTTCCTCCATCAATCAACTGCAACTTTTTTACATTGTTGATTCACTTTAAATATATATATTTTTTGCTTTCATTTCCTCATATCTGCAGAGAAGTTGGCCGCATCGGTCGGCACCTCCTATGGTTGCTATTTTGTTCCTGCATTTTCTGGGCTCTACGCTCCGTACTGGGAGCCCAGCGCCAGAGGGTATGAGCAACAGCTTGTTTACGGCGCAGCGTGATAAATTAGCATTAGTATGACTTCAGATGTTTACTCCACAGGATCATTTGTGGGTTGACTCAGTTTACCAACAAGAAACACTTATCTTTTGCTGCACTGGAAGCCGTCTGTTTCCAGACTCGAGAGGTAAAGCTGAGCTCGAAAAATCTTCTCACAAAGTGGGGAGAAAAAAAAAAAGTAATTAGAGCAATTGTTTGTGTCTGGATGCAGATACTGGACGCCATGAATCAGGACAGTGGCATCCCTCTAACTCAGCTGCAGGTTGACGGAGGAATGACGACCAACAAGCTGCTGATGCAACTGCAGGCCGACATCCTCTGCATCTCTGTCGGTGAGGGAAACTCAGGAGGAAAATGGCAGCAGGTTGTGGAAATATTATCAGCACAAAATACAGAGGAATTATGAATTCATCCCCACTGAGTCAAAAGCTGCTATTGCACATCTGGCCATCGTTTAGATGATCATTGGACAAAATAAAATCTGCTTCTTTAATTTATGTTTATACTAACTGGAAACAATCTTAACTTAAAGATTGTGACCATATTTATTAGAACAAAAAAAGTATTCAGACCGTCTAGTAGATTGCAGTTTTCTGACCGATCATCAGTCCTTAAAAAGCCTGATTTGCTGATTCCAATTTTGGCCGATGGCGATTTTAAAAATGTATATTTATCTAAAATACTCAACTAGAACGACGCGGACCGTACCTTTACCCATTGGTTCTAAAAATCATGAAACAAAGCTGGATGGTCTCTGGACCAACTTGGCTCTGTTATGTAAAATGCTAAAGTGCAGGGCGTGATATGAAAAAGTCCAGAATTAATTTATGAAACATTTTTTAGGTTTTTCTTTTGTAGAAAACAGAAACAAGAAAATCTAGAAAATCAAAAGTTTTCAAATATGTATTTACTGAATTTATTAACCTTTTGGAAAAACATTTGTACATGCATTGTTTTCCATAGAGAGGTCTTCTTAGTTAGTAATGAATTAACAGTAATGCTGTGAGCAATTTACACTTTCCAATTCTCCAAAATGGGCAAAACAAGAAAATGTGATTTTTTTTTTTGTATGTTTTTTCCTGTTTGATATAATGTGATGGTGTAGTGATTGCGTGAATGTAAATGCTGCACTTTGTGATATTGCTGGCAGTGAAGCCGTCCATGCCGGAGACCACGGCTCTGGGAGCGGCCATGGCGGCGGGCGCGGCCGAGGGCGTGAGGGTGTGGAGCCTTGAGCCAGAGGACTTGAGCGCCGTCACGTCAGAGCGCTTCGACCCTCAGATCAAACTGGAAGGTAAAAAAAAAACACTCACCAAATAAATCCCACATCCGTGTGGCTGAACACGGTCGGGTTGACGCAGCTGTGATTGTGGCCTGCAGAGAGCGAGTTTCGCTATGCGAGGTGGAAACAAGCCGTGAAGAGATCCATGAACTGGGAGACCACAAATACTGTGGACACTGAGAGCCGTGAGTACAAATATTTGTATGTTTTCAGCCAATAATTTGTGTAGCTTTTATGATATGAAGCAATTAACCAGACGATGTTCCAGTGTTTCCACTTGCCACACCAAACGTCCCTCCCTGTATTTCCAAATAATCTGCTTAGATCATCATTTCCAGATCTGGTCATGCTGGTTGGAGACGGCTCCCTGCTCCAACACGCGTCGGTTATTAATATGCTTCTGCATAAGCTGAAGATAAGCTGTTGAGCTCATTTATTCCTTCATTCCAGCTGCCAGAAACATGTAAGACGGTTTGTGTTGGCTGTAGGGGCTGAAGCTAACCTCTCTGCTAATTTGAGCCAACATGTGTTTATTAGCCAACAGAAAAGCACTTATTTGACTCATGAAACATTTCACCAGGTTGGAACACGCAGGAAGAGCAATCTGGGCTCACATTGGAACACGCAGGAAGAGCAATCTGGGCTCACATCTTAGAGAATTGCTTCCCAATGTTTCTGATTTGGCCTCAGATCAAAATCATCACATGACACCAGGCAGGACCGGCTCCGACCTTAACTCTGTTAAAATCAGTGGAACCCTTTAAAGACCTGCTTTTGGTCTTTAGTTCTTGCTTTGAGGAAGAATTGAAGTTGTTCCTATATAACTCTACCACTCTGAGGAACAAACTGCTCCAATAAACCATGAATCAGGATGTAAATATGTGTTTGAAGCTGCAGCCGTTGGCTCATGTTCTCCCTGTTCTCTCTGTTCAGTCACAGGGGGAACGAGTATCTTCAGCAGTATCCCGCTGGGATTCTACATCATCGGCAGCATGCTGATGTTGGTTGGGGCAAAATACCTCGCAGGTCAGTCAATCTGTTGGAATTTACACCTTGGAGACAAAGATAATAAGACAAATGTAACTTTTTATTTGTTTTTTTTTTTTTACTTTTGAATTAAACCTTATCTTTAGTAAAACAAAGAAAAGAATTGTCACTTGATTACTGTAACTTAAAATAAAAAAAACTAAAGCATTAAAAATATAAACATTTGTTTTGACAAAGTAAAAATTGTCACTTGCATTTTCTTAAACAGATAATTTCATTGTTGAAAAAAAGAAAATATCTGTTTGGTGAAAAGAAAAGAACAGATCTGAACAAACTCTTCATGACTGTCTTCAGTCAGAGGGTTATTCAGAGTCGTTGTAATACTGACTGCTACAGAAAGAAGCTTAAATAATATGAGTTTCCGTTTTGGATCAATTGTATTTATAAATTAAATTAAAGAATTCTTTTACTTAGGGTTATTTTTTTTGTTCAAAAGAAAAACGGCACAAGTACAAATTTCTCTTAGTTAAAAAACAACTTTAAAAAATCTCAAAATGATCAACCTGATGATAAACATCAGTTCGAAAGCAGGAAGCTGTCTTCATTTCAGATAAAATCACTTGTTCTGTGTTTCACTGTGAGCCAGCGTTACAGTCACGCTTTAAGCCAGTTATTTTTGGAAAAAGATGTCAGTCATTTGTCAACATCTCTCTTTTTTTTCCATCTGAGATAATGTTTAATCACCTAACAACGCCCACTGAACTGTGTTCAAGCTGAAACATGATCCCCTGTTGACTCTGAAACCTGTTCTGTCGTTTCTCGACCTGATTTCAGGTCGCCTGTAGTCCCAGAGGAGGCTCACGACAGAAACCAACGCCCGGCCACCACTCCTCCTACTTGCACTCTTTGCTCCCAAGCCATTCCAGGAGAATAAAGAATCCAGACAGCTCTGAACAGATAACAATTTTTTATTCTACTTTGTATATCTGTAGCAGATTAGACCAGATCGGCATGAGGAAGACTAACTTAGCTATGTTTTTTACAGTGTAGATATAAATTTTAGACTTATTTATTGTGGAAACTAACGAAAACTAATGTTCTTGAAGTATGGGGTCTAATTTGGATTGTCACGTCACTGTTCACCTGGACGTTTTGTGTTTTGCTGTTCTGGAAACTCACTAGTGAGTTTCTTTGGAGCACTTTAAATAATTCTTTAGTCTGGTCCGAGCAGCGTGTCAACATGTTTAAATGTATGCAGCGAAAGGGAAGGAAGAGTTTTGATAAACTTGAGGCTTTTAGTAGAGACGAAGCTCCGTGTACGATACACACCTCAGGAAAAAATTAACTCCAAAAACTGTCAAATCAAATCTCACAGCTGAAATGCTTCACAAGTCTGAAACCTTGAAGTGAAAATATTCCGATCAGATGGTGTGAAAACATACAATATGCAAACCCTACCCACACATCTGAACTGCAGAGCAGCAGGATGGTGTGAGAAGATGTTGATTTATTCAGTCATTTGAATAAAAACCTACGCTTGAGGAAATATTTCATTGTAAAAACCTGGACTCCATGCTGACTGACTTCCTTTTGCTTTGGTTCAAGTTTGAGGAGTTGAACTTGTCAGTGTTCACATCCTCCCTCCTGATCATCATCTGTACAGATCTGTGACTATATGAAGGGCCAGTTCTTCTGCTTGGTGCCAGAACAAAGGGGTGTCTTTTTGTGTGTGTGTGGGTGTGTGTTTGTGTAAGTAATGTAAATTCACGCTGTAATTTATTAAAACTGTGAAGTCCTTTTAAATTATGAGTCTGTGGTGTTTGTTGCTTTCTTTTCTTGCTGTAGTAAAAAACATAAGTTAAACCCCTTTTCTCATTTTTGGGGCAACAAAACAGAGGAAAAGAGAAGCAAACATACCGTTCAAATAAGACACACAATCTCCATACTCTGGTTGACTTATCCACATCTACAGTCAGACACGCTGTATTGAACATTCAAAATGGGAAAGACAAGAAAACACCAGGTTAAATATGACGTTGATATTCATAAGCTACTTGACCAAACTTACTTCTATTAGTTAGTAGACACAGTAAAATATCAACTGCTGTTCAAAATAGGAAAGCATGTCATTCAGAACGGAGATCTTTGCTGATCTGTATCTGGTAGAACTGGTAGAACACAGCTGCCCACAAATGACTAACATCCATCAATACATAATTCTCTAAAATGGTGAATTGATCCAAAATATCAGTGAAATAAATCCTGATTCGGTATTAGCATTGGATCGATACTGTGGTAGAGATTTTATTTTAATTTCTCAACTCCAAAAAGATTTTGTCTTCATTCTTTCAAATGTATGGTATATATTTTATTGCTCTTTATTTAGGAAAAATTCACACATTTGTGTTTCAGTTTACCATGTTAAGTATGTTTTAGACACAGGTACATTTGTCAGAAAATTGCCACTACGTTTTAAGAAAAAAATTTAAAGGAAAAAATATTATGGTCTATAATATATCAAGCACAACACTGGCCTTGTACAGTATTTACTTGGCATCAGACTGATGACAAAATATGCAGCATCTCACACCTCTAATCTAGCAGCTGATAGCCTGGACTGGCTGCTTTATGAGTGCTAGCCAGTAGCCATCTCTGCTTCCCATGATGCACATTTTCAGCAAATTATTGTTCCACAGAAAAATCCGCTAAAAGGTGAATCCAAGAACAGACAGGTTCTGCAAGCCACTCAACTAGACTTGATTATTCCCACTGCTTAAAAAGGGGAAGACAATATTCTCAAAGTTCACCTATACCAAAAGTAAGGGAAATTACGGCGGTAAAAGAGAAATTTGTACAAAATTGCAATGTTTATTTCTCTTAAAATGATATTTTCAACCCTTCAAAAAATGTCTGAATCTCCACGTTCTCCAAACATCTTGAAAACAGAGTTCTGTTGTTCAGTCCAGGTGAGCTCCTCCTGCAGGTGGGAGGGGAAATCCCTGCTAGAGGAGGACTGGTTGGCTGGGAGGAGGACTTTGTCCCAACAGCTCAATAAAACTTCTCACTTCTCACACTGTTATGTTTGAACCAGTCGGCTGTTTGTGCTGCACTGCTGATTCAGAGGGAGATTGAGCCGAACAGGTAGGTTCACCGCCCTGCCTTTGCAAGCTAATACACCACAATTATTAATTTAGTTTAAGAAAAACCCTTTTAACCATAAAGTAATTTCATCTGTGTACTTTTCAATAACTTTGTGTGCAAACAATTCAGCCTTTTTGCATTTGAAATGATCTTGAGCTTCTCTTTTGACTATTAGAAAATACTTGAAACGGTTTTTATTGGAGTTTCATATAAGATCATAAGTATTGCTTTGTTTTATGTAAATAAATGTTTACGGATCTGCATTTACAGCCCTGAGTTTACTTCACAGGATTTATCTTGCTTTAAATGCGTGACTGAGCTACTTGATCCTCCTGCCAACCAGGAAGTTGGCCCAGGTGTGTGTGTGCCAGGGGTTGTGTGACAGTTGTTCTTCATTTTTAATCTCGCGTTGGGCCGGTGTTTATCACCTCGAAGTTCACATTCAGGCGTGTTGTTGCCTTCCAGGTGTGGAACCAGTGGGAAACGACAGGCGCTGCTTTTCTGACGCCACCAATAAAACTGTCAGCATGTTGGATCATGGAGGAAGTGGTTTGATGGCAGGCCAGGTTCTGTCAGCCTCCTTCAAATTCAGTCCCAACACTGAAGGTGCGTTCTTAGAAGCTCAAATAGGAACATCATGTTAGGAAGCATAAGCATTTTATATGTATTTTTTAATGCCTTCTATTATTATTTTTAAAGTTGATGTGAGTGTTTAAAATTAGAAGTCAATAAGTTGCTGTTTCCCTGAGATAGAAAACAAAATGACGCCATGGGTGAAACTGCAGTTCAAGTTATAAAGTTAATCTGACAAGAAAAAAAAGAAAAGAAAAAGAAATCAAACAGCTATGTTAACAATATTAGTTGAAACTGAATGTGTAACACTACAAACAAGTCTGAAGTGTCAGCTTATTTAGCTAAACCTTCAGCTAAAAGTTGTGTAACATCTTCCAGAGCATCCCACTACAGATTTTATTTCATTTATTTTATTTCGTCATGCTTTTCCCATTTCCACACTCTTACAGATTTATATTTAAACATAATGCTCTGTGCTTTATAAATGTTCCTCTAACAATCAAATATTTTCTTAACGATATTTATATTTTTGCAGGTAAATTGTTTTGCCTCATGCTTAAGGTGGTTTTTGTGTTTTTTCTTTATACCAAATTCCCGAACTTGAAAGCGCTGACATAGCAAATAGCATACTTGTATAGGTTTTTCCTAATGCCCCCAACAACAGAGGTGTCCAAAATACATTCATGGCCCCAGGGCTGATTTTGGCCCCCAGGTAGGGGCGGAAATTAGTTTGAACTTCTGTCCAGATGCCATTTATGTTTAAAAATTACTAGTAAAACTAGGTCTCCACTATTAATTAGCGAAACCATTAATTAATAAAACGAAGACTTGACTTTGGTTAAAGGCTGTATAACATGAGGAGAACCAAAGCTCAGTAACCTCTGCTTTACATGATTAAAATATTCCTGGTACCGACTGAAACGACGACGACAAATAGAAAGTCAAGTGAGTGACGTCAGTCAGTGAGACAAATGGGAGCCTTTTAAAGGCAAAGCAAAACTTTGGACCTATTTATGACTGTCATGTTGAATTATAACAGTCGGAGTCCTAATTCCTCCAGCTTCAGCCATTAAGAATGTAGAATAATAGTAATCCCAGTACAACAATAGAGTGGGTCAGAGGCAGAATTAGTAGAAAGGAAGCGCACTGATAATTATGAATAGTGTAATTTCATTTCTATATAGAAAACACATAGCGTAGAATACTTCCGAGATGTTTTGTTTCTGAAAAGAATCTCTATTTTTCGGATATTGTCTTATTCGATTTATGATGGAAAATAAAGTGAAAGTATCTTCGTTCTTGCAACCAGTGTTTAACTGTTATACCTTATTTATTATTTTTCAGGTTGTATGATATTTGATGCTAAACCACAAGCATCCCTGCAGCATCTGCACAGGAAGACCACCGTAAAGGAGCTGCTAATGATGAGACGGCAGGTTAGTTGCATGACTTCATTAAGCAGCTGTCTAATCTCACTTTATCTATAAGGAAACATTTAAGTTGCTAATGTATGAGGAAGAACAGCTGAAGGAACTAGGAACAGAGTACAGTTTCTCCAGATAGTTATGCAGATTTAAAGGGTGTGTTTCTGTCTGCTTACTTTCTATTCCCACAGGCTCGCATCTTTTATGAGTTTATGACAACTTAGGTCTGGTTCTCTTTCAGAAATGGAACTCGGAGCAGAAATGGAACTCGGAGCCCAAATTAAAGTCTCCCAAATACGAGCCTATCGCCGCAGACATGAGTCCTCAAATGGCAACCTCTCCAACATCTCTGAACTCCACCGCCTGCTTCGTCCCAGCTCTCCCAGAGAACGCCGTCATGGGGCTGCAGGAAATGCCACAGCCTGTGCAGCAACACGATGTCCCAGCCTCTGGAGGGAAGATGACTCTGTTTCACTGGCAGATACAACAAGAAGCCAAGAAGGCTGAAGGCCTGTCTCCAGATCAGCTCTGCATGCAGGACTCGGACGGTGACACGTAATTAGCACCAATTAATACAACAATCTTTTGCTAAAGCTTTTTCTGTAGATGATTGTGAAGGTGTTAAATATGTTGTTGTAGCATTAGTTACTGTTCAAGGATTGCATTTATGCTTGACAATTATTTGTTGGATCAGGAAATGCTTTTTTTATAAAAGCTTTCTTGGGCTGCCATAATTCATAACCAGGAACAACAACATGGATTTAGTCCAAATCCTTATCAACCTGTCTCTTATAAGGGCACAGTGCTATAAGCTTGTCACCAGACACGCCTAAAACAAATCAAACAAGAAAGAACGACATGACGGCTACCTTGGGGAACGCCAAACCTAACTTCCGTGTGGCTGGGATCGTCCCTTCAAATTTTACAGATTCTTTCATTGAAGCAGCCAAAATGGCATTGCTACAAAAAATATCATAAACTGAAGGATGAAATCCAAGGTTGATTTAAGAAAAATTAGGTGAAGCTGAAAAGACACATTTTTGAATCTACTGTCAAAGATGAAAGTCTATCATCCCATCATGTCCTTTTGATAAACTCTCAACTGTTTCCGTTGTAGATTTCTCCACATAGCGGTGGCTCAAGGCAGGCGAGCTCTCTCTTACGTACTCGCTGGGAAGATGGCTATGTGTGGCTCCCTGGATGTGAAAGAACACAACGGGCAGGTATGGCTTCCGTCATTTATTCATGTTCATATCAAACGGAGCAGAAATAATGTTGTGTTTTTGGTGCTCAGACGGCTCTCCAGATTGCGGTGGCCACCAATCAACACCTGATCATTTCTGACCTTCTAAGCCACGGAGCGCAGATCAACCTCCGGGACATGTGGGGGCGCTCTCCTCTGCATGTGTGCGCAGAGAAAGGCCACTACCTCAGCCTCCAGGTAAAACGGTTCTTCTTTAGTAATTCAGTCAATTGAATAAACTGATAATTGCATTGCTTTTTAAAGAAAAATAGATTTTGGCTAATTCTAATAATCAGAAGGAATTTGCTCCACCTACATCTGCAATTTTGTTTGGGCTTGACTGAGACAAAGTGGAACTTTCGTGCGATAATGCAGCCCATGGCTGTGGGACCGAATAAATCAGGAAATAAGAGCACAATAAACAGAGACCTGCTTGTTTTGGCTCCTGTCTCATGCAAATCTACGCTGTTTACTTCTGATGACACCTGAACGCTGCATAAGCCGTTGCTATGACAGCAGGGCTGTTTTGGTGGATGGTCATGAAACATAATTTTTTCCTGAACCTAAATGACAAAAAGCTTTATTAGTAGCCTACTATAAATTTGACAAAAGAAAACCTTAACTGAAAGTTTTACAGTGTACACATGGTTGAGCTAGTTAGATAAACATTCAGTTCAAGGTTTGACACGATATTGCAGTTCAAAGTTCATGTAAACAGGCATTAACAGTCCAAGTTAATGAACTCTGGATTGAAACACATTTTAGGAAATTAAACACTGAACATTCAGTCTTATATTTCATTCAGCAGGAAAAAATATCTGTTGAACAAACAAAAACTAATTCGAAGAAGAGAAATTACCAATTGCCAAAGCCAAGAAAATGACTTGCTACTTTAACAGACAGAAATGAGCCTCTAGCCCATTGTATTTAGATCCCAAAGTAATCAGCCAACGATTATAATTAAAACTGCAAATATTAAAAATGAAGAGTGAGAGGGATTCATCTTTTGTTTTCATGGAGTTCAATCAGATTTCCAGATGTGACTGGAACATGTTCAGGACACTCCGTCCACAGATGACTAACCTAAAGCAACATTAGGTCATCTGTCGTCAGATCTGTTTATGTAACACCTGACTTAGATCTGCATGCAACTGTTGACAAGTCGGTACAAGGAAACCCGGCCTGAGTGGAAAATGCAAAACCGTCCCCAGCAGCTCTGTGATGAACTCTTAGTTAATTTCTAACTGAACTCTGTGAATAAAAGACCTTTGAGTGCTGATGTGAACAAAAAATCCTAATGTACTTCCTGTCCACAGAGCATCTGTAAAACCCTGGCAGGGTGCGGCCCACCAGTCGATGTTGAAATGTTTAACTACGACGGTAAGAATATTAATCTAGTGTATATTTTCCTTGAGGCATTCTGAAATCTGACTGAATCTGTTGTGTCTTGAAGGTTTAACTCCACTTCACGCCGCAGTTTTGTCTCACAACGCCGTCGTTAAGGAAGTGAGGCGCCTGGAAAACCCTTGTCCATTCATGATCTCTGAGCTGGCGCACAGGAGGCGGAGATATGTGGAGTGCATCAGGACTTTAATCCACATGGGCGCCTCCTATGGGACAAAAGTAAGTATTGCAGATGTTGGCTGTTGCACGACCCATCAGATTTCTGAGGGTTTTTTTGTCACACCTATATTTTAATGTCTAAAGATAAGTGCTTTTTGGCCACATACTGTCTGTCACAATTTATGGTTTATAACAATTGTTTCAATCTGAAACGAGTTTAGAATTCTGTAAGCGGCCAAAAATATTGCAGCACTTTACTGTAATGATGTAATGATAATGACATTTTAGTAGCAGCTAAATCTACTTTTCTTTATGCCTGAAGGATCTGAAAAGTGGAAGGACTTGCCTTCACATTGCTGCCGAGGAGGCAAATATTGAGCTGCTTCACCTTTTTCTTGAACAGCCAATGTCTCTTGCTGTTGTAAATGTAAAGGTAAGCATAAAAACGAAGGGATATAAAGTTCTACAAATGCCAGTCACAAAATGATGTATTTTCTTCTTTGTGTCAGACGTTCAGCGGGAACTCGGCCCTGCACATCGTCAGCTCTCTGCAGAATTCCAGAAATCAGGTGGAGGCCGTGAAGCTGCTGATGAGGAAGGGCGCCGATCCCGGAATGAGGAATTTCGAAAACGAGCTGCCGTGTCAGCTGGTGCCTGAAGGATCCGTCGGTGAAAAGGTAAACACCTGAAAGGAAGCCCAAATCTTTCAGGTTTACACCACTTTTCAGTGACACAATACAAACACTATTATTATTTTTGTAGTTTGTAGAAATGTCTTGCGTATTCTAAGGACAGATCAACAAAGAACCCTTACAGTGATAAACGTGTGGCTTTATCTTAGTAAATTATCCTGTAATTCTTGTCCTCTTCATGACTGAGACAGTAACTTGCCCGTTTGTTCTCTTGTGTTTTGCAGGTGCGGCAGATCCTGAAAGGGAAGTACGGTCAGGTTTAAGTAAAACTCCAGAACACTGTCAGTCAGACAGTCGGCTTTATCATATTGGAAATTTGCCCAGAAAAGGCAGATGATTGTTGTTTCAGTGAAACACTCCCATGCGTTCGTTACTATGTAATGTGTAGATATTTTTGGGCTCTGTACTATGAAGTAGTTTAGCTAAAGTTCATTTATGGTGCACCTCTAATAAAAACGTTGGCTCCATTTTTATTAGAGGTGCACCGATTTATCGGTGACGATTTCCTTCATTTTGGGACATCGGTGATCAGCCGATTTTTACACATGAAGCTGATCTTATCTACAGCTTGGCAAAGGTCTAAGAATCAACCACTGTCCTCTTTTGCTCTCCAATGAGAAGTTTGACTGACAGACTAGCCCACCAAGTTATGTCTGTAAGTTTATAAGTAACAGTAGAGACCCCGCTGTTACCAACTCACCAACTTTCTTGCTATATTGAGCTACATTTCAGACAAAAAAATAAAAAGAAAACGGTAGCCAAAATCTGAGTCGGCAGGTTAAGCTTTTTAAAAGATCGGTAATCTGTCAGAAAACTGTAATTGGTGCACCCCTAATTTTTATAAATTGGTCTTTTAGTTTGTTTTACAAGCCACGACTCTAAAATCCAATACAGGACGAACAGTGGGTGGGGAAATGAATGAATGGTATCCCTACATGTTGCTTTTTGCCCCAACATGCCATTTTATACCTACAGCAGGTCCTGCTCCAGTTTTTTTGGGATTAAGATTTGTTAGATTGTGATCTAATTGTTAATCTCACTTCATAGACCCTATTGTTTTTTTTCTTGTTAAACGTTTTCATTGTTCGGATTTTGCAGAGAACTAAAGGCAAGCTAATAAGCATTTATAAAGTTGTAATAAGTAGTATTAGTATAACAGTCAAAAATAATAAGGGAATAAAGTCATATTAGAAAAATTAAGCAATTTTGAGAACTCTTCCATAAAAACAATTAGTGTTGAGCTATTGAACTTATTCTTTTGAATTGGTTTTACAAATAAGGAACTACTTAATATTTGAACACATCAATATCTAATGGTCAGTAACAGGACTTTGAATCAATTGTTCCCCTTTCAGAGATGCTTTTTTCTTAAATATTTTTTTTCTCACTATATGACTTTATCATAATTTAAAATAAAATAATAAATCTTAGTTTGGCCTTAATGCATAGGATTGGTATATGATTTTGGTGGTGGGGAGTTTAATGTGATTTATTATTATTGGTGGAGGTGTCATGTTATTATAAACTTTTGAATATTACCTGTACTTAACGTTTATGGTTTTTGGTCAAATTTGAATCAAGTCACTGGATGTAGGAAATATGGTGGGGTTCTTTTATTTTGCAGTGAATAAGTATTAATTTTCAATGTCTACAAGGTGATGTAAAATGCAAATAAATTTTTTTAAACTGTTGAACCTTTTTAGCCCTGTGTTTCTATCCAGTTTTACCCAAAATAATAAGGCTCAAACAAAAACACTTGTTCTCAGTTTTTTAACATAGAAATTACATAAAAACTCATTTAGGGAGGGGAAGGCAGTAATCACAAACTGTCCAATGATTTTTATAAGCATAATTAAATCGTCACTGTCAAAAATAAATATAGAAAACGATGCTGAACAAGAACATCTCAAAGTCTCCTCAGCCAGCAGAGCTGAAGTTATTTCTTCTTCTTGTCCTGTGTGGTGGTGAACCACTGGTCCAGCAGCTTCTTGCTGTAGTAGATCTGCCAGGCGTGCACCTGCACAGAAATGACGATGACGAGGTACATCACGGACACGGCCGAGAAGCCAAAGATGAAGCGGTATGCCTTGCCGTGCCGGTACAGCTGCTGAGCCACGGGGAACATCTCCATGCCGCCGTAGATGAGCGGCGCCACGCAGAAGAGCCCGGCGCTGATCATGGAGATCACCAGGTAGCTGATGTTGTTACGCGGCAACGCCAGGAAGCTGAAGACAGTGGGGACTATGCTCAGAAGGTAAGGGTACTCCCACTGATATGGCGAGGCGACTACCTTGTGAGACACCAGACTCAGCTGGCTTACAGTTACCTGGACACATCAGAACATAGTGAGACTCTGCCTGCTGGGAAATAAGGCATCCTCTAATGTTTGTTCTCACCTGAGCAGCCATCAGCACCCAGATCAGCACATGGACAATGTTCAGTTTACGGATTTCAGACTTCAAGGCAACACTGAATCAAAAAAGAAAAATACACGGCTTAGAACAAACCAAGTGAGATGGGGGAGTGGGGTTGAAGAGACTGCCCTGACCTCATCTGGTAGTGGGAAGCAACTCGCTCCCTGTGCTGGAAGTCACTGCCATCGGTACCTGACGCCCTGGGACCCGCTCGAGAAGCCATAATGGATCTGCAGGTAAAACAGGAAGTTGATGCACAACTACGCAAACCGCTGAGCTCCTGCCTTGAGCAATTTCTGGGAAATAACATTTGAACAAATGAGATTTATTACAATAAACTCACCTGCAAAAAGTTCACTAAATGTGTGGATGTCAAAACAAATGAAAACGAAACTTCCAGCAGCAAAGTGAGCATGCATTTTATTAAAAAGTGTAGTTTTTTTTTCTTTTTTGAGGCAAGAAATAGCCCATATGATTTAGAAAAATTAAGTAAACCAAGTAAAAAAAGGATACATCAATCACAACGCATGGATTTGTCCTTTTATTTCTGAGCAATGAGGAAAGAATACACTTAAGAAACCACCTCATGTAATACTTTCCAATTCTCACTTCAAATGTGAAGCTTTAAGCCACTTTGACTTGTACGTGTCACTAACTTCTAATTTACGCAGATAGCTGTGAGCTACAGCAGCGTTAGCCGCGCAGCTGTTTCATTCACTTTTCGGTGTTAGCATGCTAAGTTAGCATGTGCATCTTTTCGACTTTGTTGCTGAAATATTAAGTTTAACATCCTCAAAAATGTTAAAAAGGGTTTCATTCCAACTTTTCTCATCAACATTATGGTAACGGTAGTTCGAATGAAAGCGTCAGTGAAAGGAATGACAGTTTTGAAGCTACCGAATCTTTAGCTAGGCGTTAGCCACTACACTTTAAACACCCGCCACGTTGTAGCGCAAATGTATATCTATGCATGTACATTCAAAGTCTACCGTTACTGGCTCTTACCTGGTTGTGCCTCGGTGTTTATATAAAGCATGTATTTGTTTCAGACTTAACAGTTAAGGAGCAGCTAACTGATAGCAAGATTACATGGGACGTATGACGTTTCATCCATGAGTCGGTCCCAATGCTAAGCGTGCACCCTAGGCCCCTCTGTGAAGTGTGGATTCAGTCGAAGGGTTCGAGTGCGCAGGGACAATACGCCTCTGTCGTAACTTCCGACATCCAAAATGCCGGAACTGATCACTATTTTGGCATTTGTACTAATAGAAAGTACAACTAGAACAAAACAAATTATTTAAATGTACATTAAAATTATTTTGCTTTCCTCATTGTTGTTGGAGATATTTGGCTGTTCAAAGGTGTTTTGTCATGACTTGTTGAATAAATTATATGTAATCACACACATGTTCTATTGAACATGTGATTATTTCAACTTTTGAAAACTGATTTAATTCTATTTTTTTTTGCGACAGACAGCTTGCTCAATGAACTTTGCCATATTTCCATAAGCTCCATAAGCGTACAATGAAAGGACCAGTACCCAAGAAGTACAGCCAGATGCATATACCTGAAGCACTCGAAACTGCCAAACAGAGGCTCCAAG